>OU744364.1:21445096-21496878 GCA_916610255.1 Lasioglossum lativentre | reverse complement strand
GTGTCTGTTATCAATATCGTATCGTTCCCAAAATCGAATGGCAAGGGGATAAAATCACGCAATTCTATGCGTCTGTTATCAATATCGTATCGTTCCCAAAATCGAATGGCAAGGGGATAAAATCACGCAACAACGTCTCGGACCAATTTCGAAAAAAGAAGAGACGGGAATCACTGTATATAGTAACATGAAAATCCTATCGGAATAAGTCGTGGCAATTTTCGCGGAGATAGCGCTTCAAGATAGCAAAATAGAGTCTTTCACTTTCCTTGTCCTCGATCCGGCTCTGCGGCCGATCCGCGTCCTCGAGAACCTCGAGGATCGACCGAGTTCAGCAGGTTCATCTTCCTCTTATACTTCCAGCATCGCTGTGATCATGGTTCAGAGTCCTCGAGGCGCTCGACGATCTCGCGGAGAGCTGAGAATCGCGAGAATCGGCATCCACAGTCGATCGGCAGGACGAACCGCATCGAACGAAAGGACATGCAACCGTGCCGTACCAGTCTGGACCAGTTCTCGTCGGTTCTCAACTGGTTTATTTTTGTCAGCTATCGCGCGTTCTATGATCCCGTGGATCTCGTCTCGCTCGAGAACTCGGCGCACGGTTATATTGTACGTATATTTGTTAGTCTGGGTTACGCATGCAAGCGCGCAAGCGGTTATAATATTAATGCTAATCAAAAAGATCGACTCGTACGTAAAAGCAAACTATTATATCATGTCCCATAGCCCCAGCTTATTGTCTTACCATATTCGCTATTCGGATGTAGGTAGTTACCGCTACCTGGACCACTGAAACGTACGACAGTAAACAGAAGACCGTGCAGATATCAGACATCAACATTAGAGAAAGATAGAGAGAGAGTGGATAGACATAGTATAGAGACAGAACGAGAGTTAGAACGAGAGAGAGATAGAATCTGATCGTAACGATCCCCGATCGCCCAAAGAATCTGCGTTCTAGCCGAATGATTTCCCGGACGTAGCGAGATCATTGCGACGCGATTGCCATCGATCTTGTTTCGTCGCCGGAGCACCGAGACAACCGAGACGAAAACGGCTGAATTTTCTCGCCGAACTTGCGAAGCGTTCGCGATATTTTACTATGGTCTTTTACTTACTCGATCACTTTGTACGGATGATGGTATGGCAGCTGCTGGACGGGATTGCCGAACGTGGCCAACGGTCGCAGAGGAATGCTCTCCTCCATCCCGGTTGATTTCGAGTCCATGCCCATCTGGTTCATCGCGCTGTCGCTCAATCCACTGCACAAACAACGCTTTTGTTAAGATCTAATCTTTTCTTTATAGATGTCTCTCGCATAACATGACAGTTAAGTGTCACAAGATTGCTATCTCAAGCGAATCCGTGCTACGCAATACACTGTGTACCATCTTGCTTCATAAACTATGCTGAAACTAACCCTGCTACGTTTGGCACAACCTGATGAGACCTCGCGGTGATCTGATTCGGTGCGTCGTGTCCACCTCCTCGGCGCAGCGACCAGTATGGCAGAAACTCGATCGAATTCGTCGGGGAAGCCTGCGAATCGAACAACAATCACATTGGTATCGTCTTACCTAAGCCCACGCTAAAGCAACAACTAACAACCTGCTTTGGTGTGAACAAAATCTACAAGTTAGCGTTTATCATATGGAAACGTTCCTTTTTTTTTGTTTACACATGGACATAGCGTTAAGTTTACTGGACTACCTTGTTCGTGGGGTTCACTTTAAGCGACCTCGCCCTGTTGAAGCCGTGGTGACCTTTCTTCATGCTCAGCCAGACGCTACCGAACAGCCTGTGATTTCTCTGCAAAAGAAAAATCTGGTCAGCATCAAGATGATTCGAAGAATAGACTATCTCGCTAAAGTAGATTTTTCTCTGTTTCAGTACCCTGTGCATGGGCTGCGGATTGTCGTCGAGAAGCTCCTCCAGGTTCCCAGAGATGGCCCTCTTCAGCTCGGGTCCCGCCTCGTGTAGGGTCCTCAGACCTGCCTGGAGGGTGACGGTGTTGTGACAGTCTTTGTCGCCATCCTTCATCTCCTGTTCCTTGCGTTTCTTGAATCGTCGAAAGTAGTCCTGGATCAGGAAAGTCGCGTAGAACTTGCCGACCGTCACCTCGTCGTCCACTGCAAAATTCGTTTCGTTGAACACAATGATGCCAAGGCTAATAAATTAGACTGTGGATTATATGCATTTATGACAAAAACGAGGACGTCTGGGAATGTTTAGAAACAGGTTTATACGTAATCACGTACCTCCAGGCGGTGGTACCACTTGGTCAAGAAGCTTCGGACTGGTCCTCTTCCAGATCTTCTTGATCACTGCCCTAAGCTCGGTATTAGCATCGTCGATGTTCCCCTCGGTCTTGATTCTCAACGAGGTCCTCACCACGGCGAACAAGGTCGCATTGAACAAGACAGTACCGTCGCTGTTCAGCGGCATGTTCATCGACACCAATCTCTGCAGCGTGCACACAAACGTATTTAGTCGCAGGGAATACTCTTTGATGATCAATGTACGAGTACAGTTCGACAATACTAACTTTGCATGCGACACGATGCGGACAGAGTTTGCCGAATCCCAACGGCGGCGATATTTTTCTGAGAAGCGTCACGACATCCAGATGCTTAATGCGACCTTTAGCGTCGGGATCGTACTCGGACCAAAGGCGAATGAACTCGTCCAAATGGTGGGGACCCAGGATCGACCAATCCCTCGTCAGGTAATCGAAATTGTCCATGATTACAGCGACGAAGAGATTGATGATCTGAAAGGAGACCGATCACCAATTTAATCAGCCGTTGATTGAAAAATCTGATGCAGTTGGAGGATCATCTACTCACGAGGAACGAGCATAAAACGTAGAAAGATATAAAGTAGGGAATCGCGATGTCGGATCCACAGCCACTTGCGTTGGTGGCTTCGTCGCTGTTAGGGTCGCACTTGACCTTGCCTGGCTGCGCGGAACAGTCCATCATGATCTCTTGCCAAGCTTCGCCTGCAAATTTGAATAATCGATGTTGCGATCAACAGTGTACGCATTCTTGTATGTGCACTGATGACACAAATGATTCATTTAATTTTGAAAGTTCAAAGAAGAGCTTGCAATCTCACAGTACAATTCACAAAGACAAGGGCCAACATTCGACAAGGTGTACCCAAACTTTTGACGTGTGTGTACAAAGTAAATTGAACTCTTGTTCGCCACGTACCCGTAGCTGATCTAAACAGGACCAACACTGCTTGCGGGAACGACTGGAAGTTGTTGTTACGATTAATCGATGTCTCGTTGTCAATCGCAATCTTTCCAAACACCTGCAACAGAGAACATACCCGTTTGCCCATCCTTGATCTTGTTCCTTAGATCTAAGGCTTGCTTTCTTTCAAACTTATGTTACAACTATGACATTGGCTCACCTGCATACCTATTACGGCGTAAATAAAAAATAGCATTATAATGAGTAGAGCTACGTAGGGCAGAGCTTGGAAAGATTTTATGAAGGTCCAGAGAAGCGTTCTGATGCCTTCCCCTCTGCTCAGCAGCTTCACCAGCCGCATCACTCGGAACAGTCGAAAGAAGTTGATGGAGATGATGGTGGAGCCGGGCTAAAGACATCAAGTTCGTGTTATTAACTTTTGTTTCTAAGATGATTGTCTTTTACCGATGATACTGACATTGACTTCCGAGTAAACGATGTCGATGAAACTACCGAGGACGATGATGAAGTCGAACACGTTCCACGCGTCGCCAAAGTAGTTCTACGTACATGATTTTCCACATTAAAACTATGCTGTTGTCAAGCTATCGTAATAGATAATGGTGAAAGGATATTTCTTTGAGATTTGTGAGTACCTTAAACCGAAAGGCGGCCAGCTTGAAGACGAACTCGAGCGCGAACACCGCAGTAAAGATCATGTTGAGGACGTCCAACGCCTCCGTGTAGATCTCCGGCTGGCGGTAGAACTTCATCGCGAGCGTGACCGTGTTGATCATGATCAATGTGAAAATGGTGTACTCAAACGGCTGGGAGGTGACGAACCACCAGACTTTGTACTGTATTCGATGCTTCGGTATGTATCGTCGCACTGGTTTCGCCTTTAACGCGAACTCGATGCAATTTCGCTGCACAGTCAACCAAGAGAATGTATCCGTAAACAGATCCGTGGACATCCGATTAGGGGAGAGTGGCAAAATTCGACCCAGTACCTAAATTGAACCCCGTAACTCACCACACGTGATCGATCAACTCCGCTAATAACCCCTCAAATATTTTCCCTCTTAGAAATATGTTGATCAATGCCCGAATTATTTTTATTGTTGGTTACAGTCTTGGCATTTTTCTTTTCAGTCTATTCATATTTGTTTGTATTAATTTGCAAATATTTTTAATGATATTATATAATATTATATTTTATATTTTTATATATACCTTTATTTATATTTTGTGTTTCACCTATTTATTTTTGCCATATATAAAATCCGCAATTTAATGACGATCAACCAAGGTACTGGTCGAAATATTGCTACTCTCCTTCATATTCGCAAGAAAAGAAAATTATTTTCGTCGATTTCTCGGTTGGTATGTCATAATTGGTGACACAATATCCTGAACGCCGATGTCCTGAATTAATTAGCATATTGGAACATGATTGGCTCACCTGATTCTTGTCGAGCTCGCAGTTTTTGTACTCTTGCTCACCCTCGTTCTGGAAAGTGACAATTACGAAACCAACGAAGATGTTCACCATGAAGAATGCTATGATAATGATGTAAATGATGTAGTACGCGGCCACTATCGGCCGAAAATTATGAATTGGTCCATGATCCTCCTTGTTAGAGTCGATCGACACGTCTAGCAATCTGTTGGGAGAGAAAACGCTAAGCGATGCGCACCGGACACTCCTCCAGGCGGTTTCTTTCTCTTTTAAAAAAATACGCGTTCTCTTTTGGTTGAGGCTAATCGATTTTTTTTTCGTGGAATTTTCAGATTCCTCGTTTCGAATGAGGGACAATAGAGACAGTGAGAATTGTTTGTTGCGACGAGACGATACGATACGAGACGAGATCCCGAGTTTACTTACGGCGGCCAGCCCTCGAACGTTGAAACGGTGAACAGGGTCAGCATCGCCTTTGCAACATCGTCGAAATGGAAACGGTTCTGGTTCCAGTTTCTCTCCTTCATCACTGGTTTGTTGATGTTCCCGTTCTCGAACTCTAGGTACGTTCCCCTAGAAACGATTTCGATCATAGTCAAGTCGTCAATCATCATTTTCTATTCAAAATTCGTGGCGAGAAAGTGGTACTCGTGATTCTCCAATTTTTACTCCTATTTCCAAGCTCTTCGTTCGACAATGTAAAATTGCGAATTTATGTATATGTTAACAATTAACCCCCCGCACTAAAAGTAATTTACTGTTACAGAGACTCGTTCGCGTTCAACACCACTTTCTGCCACAATAAATGGTAAGGATAACTCACTGGCAGTCGTCCTCCGTCATTTTCGATGCATCGGTACAAAGGAAAAATTTCCCCTACACAACACAAGAATTCTATTAATGCGAAGCGAACTGTGTCTTCTCGAGACGATTTTCAAAAGCGTGAACGATCGAGTGTGCACCGATCTTCTTCGTTCCTTTCAAGATTTGATTCTACATCGAACGATTGATTCTACCATCGATTGATTCTACATCGGCGACGCTCGACCGTTCGATTGTTAATTGGCCATTCACTAGCTTGGAGCAAAGTCGAGCAAAAGTAAAGGAAAGATGAAAGAAAAAAAATATATATATATATGTATATATGTGTGGAGAAGTGACAGAGACAGAAGCATTCCTTTTGGCGTGCACAATATAATACAGAACAATATGTATATATTATACAATATACAATATTTATGTACATAGTTGTATGTACAGGCTGTCTCGTTTCGCCTGCGCCGATCGAGGCGACGTGGATCGTGCACGAGTGGGATCGAGAGTCCGGAGATACGTTCTACGATCTACCTTCCGACCTATGGTTCGCTCGACGACCGAGTTATCTAAACATATCATCTATGGAACGAGTATAGCGATCTCTAGATCATTTAATTAATAAACGCATCGATCTTCGTTATTGATTTACTCGTTTCAATGCGTTTTTAGTGCGTCTGAAAGAAATCTGAAAATATTCTGTAGCAAAGTGAAGTTAGTATTTTGTATTATTTTTCGCTCATATTGACAGAAATGACTAGCATCAATATTTTACGTAAAGGAAAACTTTCTTAAGTGGCTCTTTGTTATAACTAATGTAGAGCATTTTTATTTTACATAAAGATTCACTGATATATAAATCGTTCGATCAAAACTTGCAAATTTTAATCGGTCAATGCTCTGAGAGCCACCTAACTAAATGCCTCTGAATTAATCAATTGTTACAAGAACGTTCCAGACGCAATAAAAACAGTGCAGATAACGATTAATTTAGATCGTAACCGTAGTCACCACTTGGATTACTTGCTGTCCTCAAGATCGCCAGGCTCGTTTCACCGAGAACAAGCACCGGGAACGTCGAATTTCCATTCGAGTTGCTCGCGTTACGAGCAACCGCGGAGAACGTGTTTCACTGTCTTCAAAAACACTATTCACGCGAATGACTCGCGATGTACGCCGACTTTCGTTCCGTCCATAATTGCTTGCAAGATCGAGGAGAACGCACGATCGATATTCTTCGGCGAATTGGTCCCTGATCGAGCGCTTCCTTCGAAGGTTCTCGGATAGAACGCGGATCGGTTTCGCCTAACCGTTTCCGATGAAATTTAGGATTGTAACAATGGAGATACGCGAAGGATGTTCCTCGGTTGTTTGATGGCTGGATCAACGTTCACAGTTAGTACGGTTTGCGAATGGAACGAAAGGAAGCGAGCGGCATGCAATTGGCTGTTCACGCTGCAGGAACCACGAGATTTTCAGATTGTTCCATTTCTATATTAATCGTCGATAATGCTACGATCAGAGTCGCCAGATTAAGTCTTGTGTTCCCACTTTACCTTCCCCTTCTACGTCGCTATTCCCCCCACGCTCCCACCACGGCCCGGTCACGTGACGCGTTCCGTCTCTGTCGGGCATGAGTCATAATGTCACGTGACTAATCCGGTACTGGCAGAGAGAGAGAGATACTTTTTCCCCTCGATTCGAGTAAATTCCCCTCATCTGGCGTCTCTGGCTACGATGTAGTGCTAACTATCTAAAAGCCACTGTAACTGTCAACGACTAGGCGTGATGCACGTGTTTTTGCTAGTTTCAAGCTTCGGTTCTTTGATTTTGATTTTGGCAAATGACGCTCTGTACCTCTCCGAACATGGCAGAGAGGAAAACTGTTTTATCAAGATCATCTGTGCTGTTTAATGAGCCGAAAGATCATGCTCTCGCTTGTAAGTGGCTGAACTTTATTTGTCAAATAAAGCTATCAAAATTTCAAGCTATAGAACATGTTGTTCGATGTATATTTTCTATGGAAAGAGGATTGTGAATTAATCGAATTTTGTATAGAAATCGTTGCGTAATCTTTTGAATTCTTTTCAGTATCTTATTTCGATTGCTTCGGTAAAACTGATGTTCAGTGATTTTTAATAGCGAGTAAGTATGATTTACTTCATTGTAGATCTTTAAGCGATACATAGTTTTTAAAACGTGTCAAATCTGTTACAAAAGCTGCAATGGATCATCGAATTTTTACAATTTTTTCCAGAAAGGACCAGATAGGAAGTTGGACAGACAGTGAGACAGGCAGATGGGTGATAGAACGTGATCAGTTGATATTGCCATGTCAGCAGCGGTGACTCGTGGTTCCGGTGTTACAACTCGCATGCACTACGATCAAAGCTTTGTTCTCAGTCGCATACACAGTCCGACAACTCGCAAGCCTCTCTGTGTTGAAGCGTGTCGTCTCTCTATATATGTATACATATGTATATATGAAGAGTTCGACGTCTACGAAAAGCAGTCGCGTTTCTCATCTGGCAAGCCTGTGGTGGTCCGTGTGTCTATATGTGCGTGTAACGTGTGTTTCACTTTCGGACAAGTCGTTTATTAGTTTTTGCAGCGCCGGCTGATTCTCTTGGTGAAAAAGATACAGTTCTCGATCTTTGTACAGCGCGTGACCGTGCTCGAGGGTGCGGCGCAGAGGCTCTTTCGAAGGACAATATCTCCGTTTCATTAACAATGTTAATTTTAATGGTGAAAGAACGATAGTGAAGGAAAGAATATTTGCTTCAGTGGGGTAGTTGTTCAGGTAGAGAAGATTTCTGGTAATTATATATTAATGGCTTTATTTCAGCTTTGTCAATTTCAGTATATTTTTAATTTCTTTTTAAATAGCTTCATTTTGCAACTAGAACAAAAAGCCAAATAAGTAGACTGTGGATCTTTTTGCAAAATAAAAATTTTCTTTGTCAATTGCATGAAATAGGAATCAAATGAAAAGGTCTTCCCATCTCCCCTGATCTTAATACATTCAAGATAAGATAAATCGTTAAAATCCGTAGTCTAGTGGTAATCAGTCTGCCTTATGTTTAGATTATGTTCTATTATAATTCCTGAAACAATAATGTCTTCGATGAAGCAAACATCTCTTATCCATTTTAACCATTGGAAACAACAAAGAATTTTGAGAACAGAGGTACACATCTAGAAGTGACGTTTAGATGAAAGTGTTAGCCCTTTCACCCTGCATATTATATATTGTATCTCATTTCTCATTATTTATCGATCTCATTACCGATCGTGTATTATAGTCTTCGAAAGTGTTTTCGCTCGATACATCGATATCAAAGTCGTCGATATTCTCCTCCGAGAGCCAAAGGATCGAGAAAAGAGAGTCTAGCTGGATCATCGGAAGGTTAAAGGTTGGCAGGGTTAGTGGAAGTTAAGATCGGTGTCAGCGTGCAGCGTTTCGCTGGACACGGGATGGCGGATTCGACCACTGCCATTATTCACACCCTTATTCGTAATTATCAACACCTTATCAACCGGTCATAATTACAATTGCCGCTCTCTACCGATCGATTCAATTTTAACCCCTTGCACTACGGTTGCCTTTATGATTGCAGTGAGCGGACCCTTCTGCATCGTTCATAATTTTCTAGAAGAAGAATTTTATTCCAGCTTAAAGGAAATTAATTATATACATATTTATTGGACTCGATGTTATAGTGCAAGGGGTTAACCGATTAATCGACTGGCTGTAGATAAAGTGTTACACGAAGACTCGAGGATCAAGAATGATCTCTCTATGATCCTGACAGCCCGTGTCCAGCGAGGGAAATCTCGGTTTTTCGCGTTTCGACGCGCGATTTGAAGCTTTCTCCGGCTGTGACGCGATTCCGTCGGCCTGACGTCGACGACGAAGAGCAACGACGACGAAAGAATAGAAAAACTTGGAAAGTAAGAAGAGAAAAACAACGGAGAAGATGGAGAGAAAAACCAATGAACATAGAACAGACATAAAAACAAAAGTGTCGAAACAAGTAGAAGAAAAGATACAAGGTAGAGGAAGAAGAAGAAGAAGAAGACAGAAGAAGTTAGAGGAAGAATGAAAGATAGAGAGAGAGAGATAGAGGAAAAAAGAAAGAAAGAGAGGGGGGGGGAGAGGGTGAGAAAGGAAGAGAGAGAGAGAGAGAGAGAGAGAGAGAGAGAGAGAGAGAGAGAGAGAGAGAGAGAGAGAGAGAGAGAGAGAGAGAGAGAGAGAGAGAGAGAGAGAGAGAGAGAGAGAGAGGGGGGGGGGGGTACAAGAACAGTAGAAGAGTAGAAGAGAAGTAGAGAAATAGAAGTTCTCTCGAAGATTCGGCTTAGTTTAAACGTTCTAAGTGGTTTGGTGGTTTGGCTTTACCTTAAACAGCTGTACCCCGATAACAGCGAACATGAACTGTAGGAGATAGGTGACCAACATAATGTTGCCGATCGTTTTAATGGCGACAATCACACACTTCACTACGTACTTTTTACGTAGTTGGTTGAGGGCAGGTGAGCAGGGCGAGCGAGCACAGCGGGGAACACGGGATCGTGAGACAGACAGACGGAAAGAGAAAACAAAAAAATATACAAAGTAGCATTAATCGTGAGGTGGTCTGCTAGTATTCGCTTCTGGAGTCGAGAGTGTATTTTAATGGGCGGTATTTTTTCACTTTTTAATCGTTTCTTTTTGTTTTTGTTCCACTTTCAAGGGCTCGGCTTATTGGGCTTAGAGCGGGCTACGGGGGTTCTAAGAGGTCTAATTAGAGGGTGGCTAGTGGCTATAGGGCTATCTAGGGTGATGGCTATGGGGAGCGAAGTCGAGAAGCTATCGCAGCGAACGCGTAACCTTTCAACGGTCTGCGGGTGGTTTTTTCCATAATACGTTCGTTCACCTTCGATATCTGTTTAATTCGGCTTGTTTTCATCTCTGACGTTTACGTATGTATAGTGCACGCTTACTGTTGTCCCGCGGGAAACGATTTCGCATCGGTCCCTGCTTGATCGTCGCATCAAGCCTAAATCGATCGCTCGTCGATACTCTTTCATCTCTCCGCGAGAATCAACCGCTTTTTCCCCCAACGTTCTCCATCGATTCACTCGTGTGTCTGTGTCGTTTTTCTTCTTCCTTCTCTAAGTCCGATTACGATCTCGATTTCGATATTTGTATCCTCGACTCGGTTTTCACTAAGGAATCGTGAACTAAGCCCTCGCCATCCATCCAACCCACCAGTGCTCGATGTTTTCACCCGGCAATGCACCCATGGGCCTCGTTCGGACACAACGACCATCGAACGTCGATCTCGGGACGACGGTGTCTAGATCTTCATCTTTTATAGTGGACCAAACTATTCTTAATTATTTATTAAATTATTTTCAAATCTTTCGAAACCGGACACTGTCGTGAACTGGACGGAAACGTCAAAGCCTTCTGAAGGCTAGCGTTATACCTAAGCACGAACACCCGGACGAATCATTCAAATTTTCTAGACAGTTTCTCTGGAACATCGATGAAGTTCGCTTGAACACCGCTGGAATCGCTTTCGGGGAACCGCGTTCGCTTTTCTGCGAGAACCCAGCAAGATCGATTCGAAATCGTGGACTCTTTGAGACACTGTTGGCAACTGTGGTCCATTTCTCCAAAGAAAATACTTGTCCACTCCAATCCTTAGCAAGTTCCAGCAATAGGAGTGAAGTGGCTAGCTACTATGTTGTTGGCCAAAAAGTTCACTCGTTTTTTTAGAGCTGACTCAAGGAATTTTTCCCTTAAGCATATTTTCCCTTAACATAGGGAAATCACAATGGATGTCTGGACCTGTAAATAGGAGAACTCCAGCTCTACCTCTATTAGAGTTAGTTTCATTAGAGCTCTATTAGAGCTAGCTTTAAATTAGAATCTCTAGTTGCTGCTCTACTGTAGCCAGCTCTAAATAAGAATCTCTAGCTGATACTTTATTAGAGCTAACTCTTAATAAGATCCTTAAATACTGCTCTATCGGAACCAGCTTTGAATTACGAAGCTCTAGTAGGTGCTCTATCAGAGCTAGCTCTAAACAAGAGTCTCTAGTTGCTGCTGTATTATAACCAACTCTATATAAGAATCTCTAGTTGTTGCTCTATCAGAGCCAGCTCTAAATAAGAATCCCTGGCTATAAACAATATATTTTCAGTTCTAGAAATCAATTATTCTTTGCCTGTCTTAAAGGAAAAATCGCTAAAGGGAAAAATCTTTTCTCTAGAACAACCGTTTGAACGAGCGTTTTGGCTAACGAAATACTATCTTTCGAGAAACGGATTATAGTTTCGGATGTCTGTTAGAGGCTAACTGACCCGATACCATTGGCAATCATGATTGCAACCGTTTTTGAACGCGTCGATGTGGATTTATGTGTGCGTGGATCACTGTCAAGGAGCGTGTATAGTGGCCAACAAGCGATCGATACACGCGGCGAGCTACGACACGGTCGACTACGTTGTCTTCAGACTGATTAATCGTACCGTCTACGTCTAATTGAGTGCAACGACGACACTGCTCTGCCTATGGGACCTAAACTACGCTATGTAGATAGTAATAAACTACGAACAAGTAACTTCTTCCCGGGCGTCGAACTCTTTGCTTCTCTCGCTGTGCTTTGTCTTTCTGTTCGCTCGTTCACTTTCGCGCACACGCACGCGCGCACGTCTCTTTATCATTATTTTTCGTATTCTTATTCTTGGGATGGGAACGGGGAAAGACAAAGGGTGCAAGAGAGAGAAAATCCTGTGGAAAAGCAATGTTCCAAGCATTCGCTCGACGAAACACCGAGGACGGGTGTTTGAACGGGATTTTCGCATGTGTGCAAAAAGAAAGTAGGCCTTGGAACTTAAAAATTTAGAATGTACTATTCAAACTCAGTAGTTCGAGCTAATATTCTGCATGAAGGCTCCTTTGACAGTGACGTGTATGCTGTAAATATTGTCATATACATCAAAGTCTTTGCAAAAATGGTTCTCGATGAGAGTGTCAATTTGACGAAACACTGTTGCATAAGCTATGGAAATGATCGATTTAATACTAGGCAAAATAGTATCGACAACATTTAATCAAATTAAATTAACAGGGTGTCCCACAATTTCTTCAACACCCTGAAATGGACGGTTCCTGAGGTGATTTGAAGCGACATTTTCCTTTTCCAAAATGTCCGCTGCGGCTTTGTTTAGGAGTTATTAACGAAAAACACGGACCAATCAGAGAGTGCCCTAGAGGCGTGTTGGCAAAGATGGCCCGGCGCGCCAGCAGAGTCGAAATACGACGCAAACCGTCTTGGCCCATCGTGTTATGTTGAAAGAAGACTGTCCTCTGTATACCTGTGTCAGGACGACTGAAACGTCCTGCGTCGACCGTCGACCATAACAACGCGGACGGACCTCGCGTATGTGACCACGCATCCCAAATACGACGAAAGCCGTCCCGACCCATCGCGGTATATCGAAAATTACTGTACGATTTATACCACAGTTTTTATAGCTACTATGTCACGATGTATGGATCAACATGGACGGTTTGCGCGTATCTGCGACGACGAAAGTCCTCGTATCAAGGACTTACATACCAAGACCTAGGTTGCGCTCTGATTGGTCTGGGTTAGGTCTTGTTTTTCGTCAATGACTCCTAAACGAAGCCGCAGCGGACATTTTGGAAAAGGAAAATGTCGCTGCAAATGACCTCGGGTACCATTTCAGGGAGTTGAAGGAATTTTGGGACACCCTGTATTTGAACGAAGGCCATTTACAGAGCAATGGAAACAAACCATTTTCAATTCGAGCTGGGAACTTGTCCTGAACAATCACGAACTGAAATTATTCACCAGTTAAAGAGGTTGAGAAACGACTCGATGACTGTTCTATTACTTTAAAGTAAAATGGTGTCCATAAAATAGCCAATAAAAATGGCAAAAAAATCATACAGAGAATAATGGCAACTGTTTAAAAGATCAAAGCCGACTTTCTTTTCACACAACTAACAACGTGATCTCGATAGATATTATCGATTCCGATCGAACCGGGAATGCCCATCATACCGAGCACAATTTGCAGCAATTATGGGGACGCGTTTCCCTCAGTGAAGAATCCTCCCTTTCCAGGGTACTCGATTTCCTTCCCTCTCTTTCACGCTCTTTTTGAATCCCGTCGGTGCTCGAGATTCACGAGAATTCACGGGGCTGCCCTTTCTTTCTTTCTTTCTTTCTTTTCCTTTCCTTTCCTTTCTCTCGTGTTAATATAGCGAACACACCACTGCAACGCTCAGCCGGCACAAGCATGCAATTGTCAAACAATCCTCTACCATCAGTTCTTTAAACCACGAAACCTGCGTGTGTTTCTCTCTTTTTCTGTGTACCTCAACAATGTTCTACCCGGGTGTATGTATACGTCGCGTCGGATGTCTTGTCGATGTCTCGTCAGTGTCACGACGTTTCACAATGGAACGAGTAAGGGAAAACTTGTGTCGTTTAAAGAAATTTCTCGTATATTATAATTCAGTTTCTTTCCCCTGTTCTCGAGCGCCCCCCACCATTCGACTGGTATCCTATTCTATGAAAGAAATGTCGCGCCAATTTCCCGGCTTTGGAAATAAAGTCAAGATAGGAGTGGTGCTGAAGAGTGGGAGACCAGAAAATTATTGGTGGTGGTCGCGCATCGACGGAGGTGAAGAAGTTCCCCCGGCTCTGTTATAATTCACGAAATGATTTTAAAATCATCCGTACTCGTCTCTTGAAATATCGTCTCGTTGTACAAGAAAATAGGCGACTCGTTCCACAGTGCGTCTGTATACATGAAACCATAATCTCTAACGATATTTCGTCTCTCCCGTGTATAGTAATCGCTCGCGTCAAACTATCTCCAAGTGTCTCTTCGAGTTGTTGTTTGTTTGATAAAACTTCGTCTTCCAGCTATATAGAGTCTCGAGCAGCGAATTGAAGGCAAAAAGAAAAAGGAAGAGAGAGAGAGAGAGAGAGAGAGAGAAAATGAAAGAGTGAAAGATTCATGAGAAAAGAGAGAGGAAGAGTAGTAGTCGATGAATGAAATAGAGAAAGATAGAAAAAGAGAAAGAGAGAGAAAGAAGAGACAAGAAAGAGGGAGAAAGTGTAAAAGAGAGACAAAGAAACTCGTAGACGTCCAGAAATAAACCGAAGATATCCGACGGCCAAAGTCGAAAGACCAAGGGCATGGACTTTGCGTAGAAAGTCGATCGTTGTGGATGCTTTATATCGTTGAATCTCTCGTGAAACCGTTCGGAAGGGACAACGATTTCGCTTTGTCTCTGGTTCGATCTAGTTTGATCTATTTTGATCTAGTTCGACCTAGTTTGATGTAGTTTGAGCTAGTCTCATCTCCCCCCGGTCACACTCGTCTAGCGTAGATCCTCTCGATCTTTAAACGATCGCAGATCTCTCGAAACGAAATAATGGACAGCGAAAGAGGTTTCATTTGCAACCCTCTGGCCTATAAACTAGCATAACTATCTCGCGGTGTTTCCATCACGAAGGCAAACGATTCCCATCCGCGATCACGAAGACATAAACCAGGGATCGAAGGAGTTATGGTAACTATTTAGGTCCTCTTTAAATGGGTCTCTCTGGTTTTGTTTAAAATATGATGTATGTAAAATGTAATTCCCAGATGAAAAGAAAAGTTGAAAGTTTTCACTTAAATGGAAATTGGAAAATATGAAAATAATTTTTCTGTAATAAGAACGGATGTTTTATTGAAGAATTATTGTCGAAGATGTTCATTTCGATCCCTGCTCTAAACGAGAGAAAGGTCACCGAGCGAAAAGCGTCTTGCATCGTTCGACAACGATCGAGACGTTGTATGCAACATTATTCCCGTTGAACAATTGCTCTTGTTGCTGCGTGTTTATGAACATCTGAAAATAGTATCTTATTTATTTTTGTCCACGATATTTTGTCAATAACAAGATGTTGGACACGCCAGTTCAATTTGTTTGAAGATAATGGTGTCGACTGAAGAAGATTAGTTGAGAGTAACTAACTTTTTTTATAATTGTTTTTAGTATTGTCTTATTAAGTTTTTTATCAAACGAGGTGTTCATTTCATGTTCATTTTCCTGTTCAAGGTTACCTCAAGGTCATAATAAGGTCATCGAATTCATCTTAAGGCCGTTTACAGTGCTGTACAATCAAAAACATATAGTGCCATTTAAAAAAATGAAAGTAACCTTGACCTTTTGTCGAAGTGCAATTCTTTTTTAAATTCGTCATGTTGCACTTCGTAGTCGATTGAAAAGTGATCATTCTTTCATTGAAATATTTTTCGTACAATTATCGGAGATGCTTGGAAAATTACGGGGATCAATATTTAAACCACCCTGTACAAACATTCATTTCTACAAAGTTCTCTGCAAATATGTATGTACAACATAACAACGTTTCGATCGCTGCTCGAACGATGTAAAGTTACACCGAAACTGGACCGGGTTAATGGTGAAGCCAAACTCTAAACTACACCGGACGAGGGATGATCAATCGGACAAGCCAGAGCTCTCGTTTAATTAGACCAGAGATCGAAACCACTATAATTTCTCTCGAATTGGTTCTATGTTAACAATTATGTAGATAATTCATACTTCAAAGCTTATTTCCGTTTCTCCAATGAAACCTTTTCTATATAAATAGATTAAATAAATATAGAAAAATTTAATTTAAAATTGACTTTGCCTAGAAATTAATTATCTAATGTCAGGCGATTAAATACTGTTAAACAATATTTGAAAAGCGAAGTTTCGATGGATAACATTTCTTTCCACAAAAATTCCACAGTAACATAAATATTTTTAATAGAAATATACAAGTTCCGCAATGTTCAGAACAAACAATTTCCGACCAATTTTTTAAAAAATGAGGCTTAATTATTTATTTCGATCCCTGGATTGGACGGTTAAGTGAACCAGCGGTTAGACGGTGATCCAAAGGAAAACTGATCGGTGTCGAATCCTTCAAGCTCGTTCGAAGGAGTCGGCAATGCAAGTGATTTCGCGAGAACAATGTATATCGCGGAGGGCAGTCGTTTATATTCGAGATTTTGTTCATGGGTATACACGCTGTGTTGGTGGAGTCAAGACAAAACGAAGAGAGAGAGAGAGAGAGAGAGAGAGAGAGAGAGAGGGAGAGAGAGAGAGAGAGAAAGAGAGAAAAAATGTACATTCATTTGTTTATAAAGGAGTAAGAGGGGGACACAGAGAAAACAGAAAAAAACAAGGTGGTGTGTCTCGGTGAGAGGTTTTCGGGGAGAGAGTGTCGAGACAAGAAACCCAACGATCAAAGTGACACACTTAGACAGCTCGTTTCATAGGGGAAGAGATACCCAGAGGTGCATTGGTCGGAAAAAACAACGCCTGCCTCGTGCCCGCACCTCTCCACGATTATACTTCGCACACTTCCGGTTTGCCTTTACAAAAATCCTCGAAAATCAAGAGAGTGAGAAACAGAGAGAGATCCACGAAAGATCGCCATGA
Source organism: Lasioglossum lativentre (assembly GCA_916610255.1). Lineage (NCBI taxonomy): Eukaryota > Metazoa > Arthropoda > Insecta > Hymenoptera > Halictidae > Lasioglossum > Lasioglossum lativentre. The sequence goes on along the minus strand of OU744364.1, from coordinate 21,479,870 downwards.
CGCACAGTGTAAAGAATGAGGCAGGTTCACGGACAACAAATATTCGGAATGTATCTACTAAAAACAAATCTACAAAAAGAGGAATTTAACATTTTCTATAAGATTTGTAGCTAATACGACAAGCGTTTCGCGGAGATACGAATTTTTATGCAAAATAAGAATTGTCCGCATTAATTGCAACAGTTACATACTCGTTTAGTTCTTTTCTTAAGAAATTTCGAAAAGTTGAAAATAATACGACAGCGTCTTTAAATTCTTTAAATGCCTTCACTGTTTTGCATTAAATATTTTTGTCGCGAATGCTTACAATCCATATAGTAATAAATAATTAGTACATACGATGAGACCCTTTTAGAACCGATTAGAACCCTTCATAAACAAATTGATTTTAACACAACCGTGACTGTAGATTTGTTTCAGATGTACCAAGAGTCCCGAAACGAGTCGGAGAAAATAAGAAAAATCGGAAAGAGACTATCGCTGTGCGACGTGACGCAGCATAACAATTTTTTCGGACAAGTTTGCGGATAGTCGTAGCGAAAGGTGTCCGGGATAAGTCCAGCAAAGGCGTATCGAGGCGGCAGACGAACTTGATAGTGGTGAGAGAATCGTTTGGTGATGGTGAATTGATTATTTTGGCGTTGCGTCGAGAGTAATGTGAGAAGTAGATGGATGAACGAAGATATGACGATGCATATCGGATTGTAAGAAAGGGCTGATGGGGTTCTGAAGGTCCGAAGACTGGGGGGGGGGGGGGGTTGGTTTTTGGAGAGTTTATTTGCGGGTTTCTGGGTTTCGGGGTTGGTTGTATAATTATTATATGCCACTCTAGTGTACTACGAGAGGTTCGGAAGGAATGTTTCCCAGGACCGTTTATATATATTTATTTTTTTATCGGTTTTCATATTTTTTTTTTTAGTGTGCAGGGCCTGGCGTTCCTACCTTGAACAGTTGTACGCCAATGACGGCGAACACGAACTGCAGGAGGCTGGTGACGAGGACTATGTTTCCGATAGTCTTAACCGCTACGATGACGCACTGTACTACGTGCTGGGTTCAACATTAATCATAATGTAGATCCGCTCCATTCGAAACGGGGTTACGGGTGCCGATTTCTTAATTTACTCTCGGCTGCCTCTCGTTTCTCTTGCCTATCGTTTGCTTTTTTCGAACGCTGTTCTTTTCTCGGGATCGGTCGCGGGCCATTCCACTTTGACAAGGAAAAGACCCTAATTCCTGAACTTTGATTCTAACAAGCTTCTGTATTATTCTAGCATACAGGTCCTCAATGATGAGTATGAAATATTAGCCGTAACTACTTAATAGCTCCAAAGATATAGGCACTCAATTAATGTTAAATTCCTTTTTGTGCAAGTACAATGAGTGTAAGGATCTTGTAGTAGATGTTCCACGGTTTAAGAGAGATCGTTTATTAAAAGAGACTTTTTTTTAGATTGGATCTGATCTTAGAACTTCCGACTGACAAACTAAGCAACAATCTCTCATAGTACACAAAGAGGTACGTAACTTCATTCGTTTATATTTTTAATACTGTCAAGTAACCACGGAGACTATTTCATTCATATCATTATTGTATGTATGTAGACCTGTGTACTATCATCATACAAAAATTGGTTAAAATCGAAGTCCGAGATCCTTCGCTTGTAAGCAATCGCACTTTGTACACGTGTAATCATGGATTTTTATGAAACTGCATAGGCTCTGATTAGAAAGCGATTTTTAATTCCTCGGTGTCGTTTAAGCTTGTCGAGTTATGAAGATCAATAGATCAAAGTTAACTTCTTTTTACAAAAGATACAGGGGGAACGATATTTTATACTCGAAATCCTCATTAGCTTCATTTATTTGTTCATCAATTTTTGTAAATACAATTTTAATAGTACTTCATCCATTCAATATACATATATTTAATAATATTTTTCATGATATTTTGCCTAGACTGATTCAGTATATGTTTAATGACATTTTATCTAGATTGATTCAGTGTCAAAAATAAATTGGCTCTGAACTGATCCTGAATTGATCCTTCTAACTCAAAATGTTTGAACAGTATCGACAAATACAAAATCGCTTTTTAAAATTGTCTAACGATCAATGATTACATGCTAACAAAGTGTGATCAGTTAACGTGGAATGGCCCCTTATTTTACTTCGGTTACTGCATCGTTCCGAAAGGCACTACAATTCCGCGTCGCGCAGCAAATCTCCCGGAGACGAAAGACTCATCGGTGTTAAACATTTTCTAGGACGGCAGCAACAATTTCTAACAATCACGAGAATGATCTACCAAGGATCTCTCCGCGAGATATTTCCTGCTCGACGCGAGGCTCGAGAGATGCTACCAACAATACTTGATTCCATTTCGTAGCACGGGAACGATTACCGCCCCCGATTCTCAGAAGCGATCGCGAGCAGTCTACCGCGGAGAATACAAACGAGTAAGGTCTCGCGATAGACTCGGTATTTAGGATGCTTATCAACAAATCGCAGAAAATTCCAAGGAAAAATCCTCTGCAACAATACGGGTCAAAATTCAAGAATAGAAAAATTCTGATCTTCTCGTTCTCAAAAAAGTTCACAATTCAAGTGGATCTATTTTTGTATTTTTGATTTTTGTTCGAATATTATGGCAAGAAATTATTTCTTGAGTTTTCTTTGATAAATTACTGAGCAGCCCGCTATGTATACTGCGACGGAATCTACTAGAATTTATAATACTTCGGTTCGAAGCGTTACTCGCGCGTCAACTACCGGGTAAGTTCTGCTGTATACCATTGGGACCGATCTTATAGCAAAGTTTACCGATCGTTCTAAAGGGTAATACGCCAAGAAAAATACCTTTAATCCCTTGGCACGGTTGATGGCGCGCAGTGGCCTCAGCACGCGCAACACTCTGAGGACCTTCACCACCGAAAACGCGCCAGAACTGAAAAACCAATGCACAATCACAATTTCACGTATTATCGTATCCGTAATTATGTTCACACTTAGCCCTTGGTATGTTCGTTTTATTAGATTCAGTCACAAAATATTTCTATTTTAGTGTCCTCTAAATGTGTACTGTTGTTCCAAAAGTATTCTTTGTTTTCGATTGAATTGCACAATGCAGAATGGTTTTTGAAGTAAGCAAATAGCACAATGAAACGAAAGCTTGGTAAATCGTGAACATCGTTTGCAAGCCTACCTGAAAGACATCGAAATCAGAGAAGAGCAGACGACCAACAGGTCGAGCAGATTAAACGCCGAACGACAGAACGCGCCGTCGTGTATGATAAAACCGTAGGAAATCATCTTCAGCCAGATCTCGATCGTAAACACTGTGGTGAAAAAATAGTCAAAATTCAGTAACACCTGTAACAAAAAGAAAGGAGATCGTGAAAAAATTGGTGGGAATATTTGGAAGGTGGATGGACATTATTGATTACCATAACCGACTGTAATGTTATTACCAAATGACCATAATTACCTGATTTCTAGGCGACGATGCGCTCAGAGGATCCTCAGCCGCCAGCATAGCCGAGGAGATCATGATGCACACGAGAATCACGTTGCCGAAGTAACTGTGATTGCATAGCCAGTGACAGAACACTCGAAACCTGGAAACGTCGCCAAAGATAAGTACTATCATCACTATAATACATTAGTATACAGAAAATTCTACAAAGATGTGGAAACGAGGTGAGGAGTTCCTAATATTTCATTAGCATTGGCTCCATACATAACAAAAAGTACATGCAACAGTGAAGAAATGCAAAAGAATTGTTTTATAATTTAGATCTTATAGCAGAAAAGATCAAGACTCGAAAGGTTCATAGACCCCCAGAAGACCTCTACAGACCCATCGACCATTTTTAAACTATCATAGATTCTGGAGATCTTTTAATTTTAAGAAACCCCGACGTATAAAAATTGCTCTGCAATTTTGTTTTTCATTGCGATGAACAGAGAAGTGCGCAGCACCTGTTGTTTTGCGAGAAAATGAAGAAAGCCGAGCCAGGAGGTATGGGTTGCATCTTCGTGGCCATGTTGAACTCGGACATCCTGCGCGGCCTCGCGGACACTCCTTGGTCCGTGCCATCGTCTGCAAAACATTAACAAAATTTCAGTTTATTTATTTGTTTTTTTTTTTGGAGAGCCCTCTCGATTTAGAAAACAAGAAGAATACCCTGCATCTCGTTCTGCTCGATCTCCTCCTCCTCCTCGACCTCCTCGTCGGATTCGATGTTCAGCCGCACTTTCGCGTGTGTGTTCATGTCCTCGCTCTTCTCCGACCTGCGGTTCAGAAATAAACTTTCGATCAACAAATTCCGAATTCCGCCTGGGAGTACTCTGGGTCAGGTTATCGAAATAAACTTCTATATCCGCAGAAATGGCTGCGCCACTATTATGCATGACTATTCGAAATCTACATATTTGGTGTTGGACTTGATTAATGCTCTTTTTCCCACTTTTCTGAACGGTTTTTTAACCCATTGCTTTATGATATATCGTGTCAGTGATGAACATTTCGAATAATTCTTCTACGAAATATTTACGTTATTCATTCCTTTTAAATTGGCACACAATTATATTTTCTTGTTATCAATATTTTATACATAATAAAAAAGCACACACAATAAAAATGCAAATCGTCTTTTTCATACAGAACTATAGATCAAGCTTGTCTTTGCATAGGTAATAGGTAACAGTGCTGCTTCACGTTCGAATCGAAAAGATTATTACTAGACAAATAAAAAATGTATCATTACCTTTGATAATTTTAATAAGTCGACAAAAATGGTACAATATTCTTACATTCTCTTAATGTCTTTGCAATTTCGTATGTCACCTATTAATTCTTTTCATAAATGCGTAAAATCCGTACTCTAATTGTTACATATATTTTAGCATGAATTGGATCATGCTTCTTATCATGAAATAGTATCTATCATTTTTCGTCTATCGACTTACGTTTCCGTATCCAGGGCTGCCTCGTAGTCCTCCATTGTTTCGTTAGGATCCTGTTCAAGGTCAGTCCCTTCACCCTCATCTTCGCCACCTGTTCCTTCACCATCGTCACCTTGATCCTCACGCGCTTCGTCTCTAGCTGGAGATGCACTGTGGGATTTGTTCTTTTCGGCCTGGAAAGATATAATTTCATTCATACGTGTAATTACACAGTGCAGTGCAACCAAGCAACAAGCTTAAACTACTGGTTTAGGGTAGTTCGAAAGTGTTTTACGCAAGTTAGGCATCAAAGTAGACGAAATCGTTCGACTTAGGGGAAAACGCACCGATTTAGGCTACAGTGGTCCCCGCGACCTGGACATTAATATTATACAAAATTGGCGCTATTAGACAAAATCTAACGAAATGCAGTTCGAGGAGGTTATTGACTCAGCCTCCTATTTAAAGCCAACAAGTATTCCGTCGATTTCCTTGGCGACACAGTCCGGTCGCCTCTCTTCTTTTCTCTCTCTCTCTCTCTCTCTCTCTCTCTCTCTCTCTCTCTCTCTCAGGCCGGGTTAACGCTCGAGAGCTAACGATTTTCCATTAGCTTATCGACGAATCACGAACGATTAAACTTTTAGCGTTAAGCTACGCGGCAACGCGGCCGACGTTGGGTCAGCGGCGTCTATTGTTCAACAACGGAGACCTCTTTTCTCCACCCTTGTTGCGAGCGTTCACGCTCGAGCTCTCCCACGCGTATTTATAGTCCTGTTCGTTACGAAACATTACGAAAAAAAAAAGAACAGAGAAAATGTATACATATATCTATGCATGTGTGCGAGAGAAAAATAGGAAAACGGCCTAGACGACCAGGTAACAATGACGGGCTCCCTTCTCCGGCAGATGTCCCGCAGATAACAGATTTAATTCCGGTATATCGGTATTCGATTCTCGATGGCCCCGATTTTGCGTGCGCGCAAGCTTTGTCGTTTCTACAGTTTTTCGAGCGGCATTCCGGTCGCGGCATCAATTAAATCAGATGACACAGTTTTTAACCGATACTCGGTCGATGGAACTCAACCGCGAGATAATTCTGAAACGAGTCCCGCTGCCAACTATGCCACTGTCGCGACACGCGATTCGCGTTTTCGCCGTTTACGCTTTCGGACATTTCTCTCTTTCAGTATTTTCGTCCCGATTCTAATACCGGCGCACCAATCCTCGCGATTACTTTTCCCCGGGAACTCCATTGCGCTCTTGCAATTCGCTACGGCACGGTGCGCGGCGCTCTTTTTCTTTCATTTTTCATAAATGCACATTTCTGCTTCGAGGAGTCGAAGTACAGCCGGTAGCTTTCTGGGCCGTTGATTGTTGCTATTACAGTGTTCGTGAAAAATATCCGAGGGTCAGTTAACGCTAAAGCTGAGCAACGAAACGGATGCTGGAAGCGAACATTTTAATTAGTTCGTCAAAAACTGAGTAATTGAATGATTTTAATGGGCTGAGTCAAAGTAGACCCAGTCGATTTTCATATCATGTACTACTTTTAGAAATACGATTCTATCTTTGATACTATTCAAACGAACATCAGATGACTCGCTGTAATCTTCATTAAAAATGGAACTTGACCTTCAGAGGATCTTAGAGGTCGCCATAGGAGGCTGTGGAGATGTGGAGCAGTGGACAACTATTTCAAGTGCGTACATAATTTCGAAAATATTCAATATTTGCTCAGAATCTCGTGGCTTGCCCTTGGAATCGTTATCTTTGTAGTACAAGGACAGCGAGGAGAGTCCATTCCAGGACGCTGTACGGCCGCTTTATTAAAACGGGGAGATGCGAGGCGGCCTCGCGTGCCTTGTTTATTAAAGGCCCGTTTACTTAACGACCACGCGCTCAAGTATGTCGCTCTTTAAGTACCCACAATAATGTTCCTCCGTTTCCGTTATGCTATCGGAAACGGGCGTTTTCTCGTCCGCGAGACGGGAAACTGCGATTTCGCCACGGAAAGTGCAACTGAACGTTTTCAGAAATTTCCCACTAAAAACGTGGAATTCAAACGATGCAAAAACTTTGAAAAACATCATTTTCTCGTCTACGAGCTGAGAGACTAAAATTTTCAAAACGCAAATTACTGAAAATTTCTGAACCATTTCTGAAAAATTACAGTAATGATGTGTAGCACGTTCAAATGTTTACAGAAAGAAGAAAAACGATCCACGAGGTCGAGAATACTATGGCAACAGTCATTCAAACGATGCAAGAACGTTCCCTGTCCACGGCAACCCTCGGGACGTTCAAGGAAAAGACCATTCGCATGGGAGCCTCGAAATACCTCTGTTATTTACGGTCGTGTGACAACGCAATTTGTTACGACGAAGTTACGCTCATCCAAAGGGCGCGAGCGGTGCGAGAAAGGGTTTTCTTAAGGTCAGTATTTTCACGAGATTTTAAGGTCAACGAGCTTGCGAGGGACATTTGCAATTTTTATTCCCGGCAAATAGAGTGAGTCGAAAGTTCACCGAACACGAAAGATTGACCACGTTGTGTGTGTCGTCCACGTGCTAGAAACTTTAAAGCTTTGCTAAACATGAATACAGTAGACAATTGAAACACTTTGACAATGGTAGTTATACTATAGATTTTATGCAGACAGAAAATATCCATAAAATCAAAGTAATTTATTGAATGGAATAAAATTAATTTACTTATCTCAACAAATAATTCTGTACCTCTTATTTCTGATAGACGTGGCACTAAAATTGTTAAGAGGAGTATGTTCATTTCAGCTAACTCCCATTTGTTGCAATTGAAACAGAACATTTTTATAATGAGCAACAATTTTCTAGAATTGTATGGAGATTAAAGGAACACGATGGAATAATTTGCGATAGAAAAGTAGTAAAAACCAAAAACGGTTGTTGGATCTTGGATTTAGCAACAAAGTAAAGTCCGGATGACAGGTCCGAGAATGTAACGTTCCAGATTGTTGGTAATTACGAGAACGTGTCGAATATTCGTAAGAATCAAACTCGTGGCGGCGCGGCGTAAGGAGCAATAAAAACACGGTCGAGCGGCGTCGGCGTCGGTGTCGGCGTCAGCGTCAGCGTCGGCGTCGCCGTCGGCGACGGTGATTACGGCCGACGGCAAACGAGCCCCCTATTCGACGCTCTTTGAGGGAACGATAAACCGACCTGCATTCTAATTTTCCCGGCTTCTCGGCCCTAAGTAAACGCAACGTCCAAATGTTTATTGAAGCCGAGCGCGTCGCGTTTCGTTCTTATTCTCCGCCGATGAACCACTTCTTCGATTCTTCGATAAAACATCTTTTCGCGCGAGAGCCTCCCAACATTGTCTAATTACAAGATTCATTTTATTTAACAGAACAGAGTATACAATTGGCATTATGTAAGAATTAGACAATATGAAGAGGGTTCTTTTATATACTATTAATAGATACTTAAACCTCGCAAGATGCTTTTGACAATTTCATAACATCCTAGATGTATTGAAACCTTTATGCATCAATTTTTTTATATATTTTTAAACCAACTTGTTTGCGACAAATATTGATTTTTATATTGATCCTCATACAAATAGCTCTTTATTTTTCTTCATTTTCAGAATTAATTGAATGGGCACAATGTACAGGGTGTCCCACTGTATCGAGAACGGCAGGATATCTCGGAAGACGGTGTCGTTATAAAAAAAGTGTTCCTACAAAAGTTGTTCGGTATGACGGGCTAAGTTACGTGGTACTAATTGTTTTGTTGTGGGTGGAGTGGTGTAGGACATTTCAAGGTCACCTTGATTTTTTTTAATGGAATAGTATATTTTTTTCTTTAGAAAATAATAGCGGGTAGTGAGACGAATCCAAAGACATGCTACACGATATTATTCTGATTTTGATGAAGGTAAATTATTAGCTTGTGTTTACATACTGCATCGGTCGACGGCCAACAGTTAGCAGCCGCTGCTATGTGACGTCGACCGATGCAGTATGTAAACACAAGCTAATAATTTACCTTCATCAAAATCAGAATAATATCGTGTAGCATGTCTTTGGATTCGTCCCACTACCCGCTATTATTTTCTAAAGAAAAAAATATACTATTCCATTAAAAAAAATCAAGGTGACCTTGAAATGTCCTCCACCACTCCACCCACAACAAAACAATTAGTACCACGTAACTTAGCCCGTCATACCGAACAACTTTTGTAGGAACACTTTTTTTATAACGACACCGTCTTCCGAGATATCCTGCCGTTCTCGATACAGTGGGACACCCTGTATATCTTCATTATTAGAGTTCATAGAATGGACACAATGTACATATTCAATTCTAGAATTAATAGAATGGGCACAATGTATATCTTTAGTATTAGAGTTAATAGAATGGACACAATGTGTATATTCATTTTTAGAATTAATAGAATGGGCACAATGAATATGTTTACTTTTAGAATTACTTGAATGGACACAATATACATATGTATACGTTCATTTTTAAAACTAAATAGAATTCATACAATGTATATGTTCAGTTTTAGAAATAAATAGAATGGACAGAATGTATATGTTCCTTGTTAGAAATAAATAGAATGGACAGAATGTGTATGTTCATTTTTAGAAATACATAGAATGGACAGAATGTATATGTTCATTTCTAGAAATAAATAGAATGGACAGAATGTATATGTTCATTTTTAGAATTAATAATTAATGCATAGAATGTATACGCCCATTTTTATAAATAAATAGGATGGACACAATGTGTAAGTCAATTTTTAGAAATAAATAGAATGCGTACAACGTATCTGTCCATTTTTAGAAATAAATAGAATGGAAAAAATGTGTACGTTCACAATGTAAGTGGCGAAAAAGACCGGAGCCAATGCAATCAGACTATCATGGAAGCTCCACTAGAAACGCACGAAAGAAAGACATCTTTGAGCTTTTAGTGGTAGTAGCTCCTCTAGCTAGGGTCGCAGGTGGAACATAAACGCTTCCTAATGCAAAGTCGTTCTACGAGTGGGGCACCACTTGAAAAAAGGTGGAATAACTTTGAAAGGTCGAACAAAAGAAACTCACCTCCTCCTCGGCTTCCTTCTCAATGGCAGTTAACGACTCGGCGTCCGCGAGATTGTCGACGGCGATAGCCAAGAAGACGTTCAGTAGAATATCTGCGTTACTTCTTACGTTAAGGATCATTTACCGGGAGCACCCGCGGATCACGAGGATCTTTAATGCCGCGTCAACTGAATCTATTTGAATTCGTTTCGCCCTGCGAATCTTCGAGTTTTCTTTTGCACCGTTCTAAATACTCGCGGTTTTTACCGAGAAGATGGCAGTAGACTGTCAATTATGATTGGACGATCTCACGCATTTTTTTTGATAGTCAATAGAATTTCGAAATTATAGCTGTAATTTAATACAGTAAACTTATAAGAACAATTTAGAAATGCTGTTGTATGATTCTCAATCTGTTAAAAATATCAAAAAAGGTAATAATTTCCCATGTCACAGCAGTTTGTTGCAATTCCGACTGGCATCTTTTTAACGGCGAATTTAGCTTGCTTTTTTCAGTGAAAAGGATACAGTTGCCGCATATGAAGAGAATGATGAAGTAAAAACAGGCGAGCATGCCGAAGCTTGCAACACCCCCATACGCTCTTATCCCGTCATACATCACGGCGTTCCAATCCTCACCAGTCAGTATCTGCGAAAAACCATAAACATTGCTTGTCCAATATCGGCGACAAAGATAGATGTGTGTTGCCTTTAATTTCTCAATATGTACATACATACTAGGATTACGGAGCACTCACTACAGTATTTTATCGATAATTGTCCCAACCACGGGTCCGGCCAGGGACAATTATGTGTGAGGGATACTATTCTTTGACTTTTGCCGAACGTAAAAACGAATAGCGAAGCCCGAGAGGCCTCGGTCGCCGAGAAGTGTAACATAATACGGGTCGGGTATATCGGTGTGAGACCAGGAGACCACTACTAATCCAATAACGAAACTTCTTTATTTTTTATTATTTTTTTATGGAACTTTCACCAACATACTCTTGATATTTTTCTAATTAAATTGATACCAAAAATGATATAATTCCGATGATATTTACGTGCGATGGAAGTTTCGCAACGGGTTCTTGAAATCCTTTTATTAAGAGGTAACCGGATAGCTACAAAATTATTCAATCGACTTTCCGATTTGTTTCCGTTAATTTTTCCACGGTACTCGAAATGTTTTCTCCATTATTTTTGGGCGAAGTAGTCTGTTGTCGAAAACAAAATTAAAATGAATAAAGAGTACCGTGGAAAAATTAACGGAAACAAATCGGAATGTCGATTTAATAATTTTGTAGCTATCCGGTTGCCTCTTAATAAAAGGATTTCATTAATCCGTTGCGAACGAATTAAAACGGAAATGTAAAATAAGCATATCTATCGGAATTATATCATTTTTGGTATCAATTTCATTAGAAAAAAAAATATCAAGAATATGTTGGTGAAAGTTCCATAAAAAAATAATAAAAAATAAAGAAGTTTTGTTATTGGATTAGTAGTGGTCTCCTGGTCTCGCACCGATATACCCGACCCGTATCATGTTACACTTCTCGGCGGCCGAGGCCTCTCGAGTTTTATGGCCTCTCACGGGGTATACCCCGCAGGAGTGGGGATAGTTCAGGGACAATTATGTGTAAGACATTTGGGACATTTATCGATAAAATACTGTATTTTACATTACTATATAAAAACAACGAGAATGTGTCTATCCAAATTTTTAGCCATTTTTTAATGATATATGCCCAAAGAAATAAATTGAATTATCATGTGAATCATGAAAATGTGAATAAAAAATATTTCAACGCGTCAAGTAAACCTAGTGGTAGCTGATAAAAAGAAAGTTGCAACGTCTTCAGGTTTCATGTTCGGCGAAGGAAACCGGAAAAATTGGAAAAGAAATATCTCTTGGACTATGAACGGTGTGTTTGACAATAGCACTCACCTGAAAGACGGTCAACAGGCTCTGCCAGAAGCTGTCGAAATTGTGGCGAGGCTTGTCCTGCAGTTCGCTGAAGTTGAACTTTCCACCGAACACCTGCAAACAAAACAGAGCTTGCCAACTCCGGGATCTACAGGTGGGTCGATTGAAAAGAGGTGCAACATCGTGGTATCGTACCTGCATGCCGAGTAGGGCGAAGATCACGATGAAGAGGAAGAGGAGAAGCAACAGAGAGGCGATCGATTGGATCGAATTCAACAGAGACGCCACTAGATTCGATAACGATCTCCAATACCTGGAAGCCGTTTGTTAACGGAGTCTCGATCGAGGATATGGTCGAGATTAGATGGACGGTGATCGACTTACTTGGTCACTTTGAATACCCTGAGCAACCGGACGCAACGTAGAACGGAAACGCCGAGCGGCGGCATTATCTGCGTGTTCGTCAAGATCATCTCGGTGATCGAGCCGATCACGACGAAACAATCGAAGCGATTGAACAACGAGACAAAGTAACCCTGGACAACGGCATAGTGAGCGCGGACAATAATCATCGGAAAGAAAATTAGTTTCGAGTCGAAGGATTCAATAATGACACTGTCGGTTGTAGAGGATGCGATTTTCCGACAAATTTGATAAACGAAAAGGTTCGACAAACTGTGATAATTGGACTCTGAATTTTATACATTTATAAGCGTAAGCATGAACTGATTTGATCGTTCCGGTGTATTCGTCAGAAAATGCATCGACTCTAATTGGGACCTAATCCCAGGGCAACTTACCTGAAATCCTAAACTGTACATCTTCAGCATCATCTCCATGGAGAACAGCGCGATAAAGAACATGTTCGTGATCTCTGCGCGAGGAAGACAGAAAACGGAGACGATGGTTTAAGTAAGAGAAGCCCCCGTTTCGTCAGGGGAATTGTTATTGGGATTCTCGTGTACCTTGAAAGTCGTCCAGCCAATGAGGTTGATTGTAATGCTCGGTTGCAAGAACCCCGGTGTTCAAGAAGACCAGCACTATGATCAGCCAATAGAAAACTTGTGACTTGACGGCTTTCCTGCAGGCCCTCCTCATTCTCCTGTTCACCCTGCAAGGTACCACCCAATCCGTATTTTTATTATTTATAGCAACCTTAATGATTGAGTAGCACTCTGAGTATAATGTTACAACATCGTATAAATTAGCAGTATCGATAGATCAGCGAGATTCTTCAGGAATAAATCACAGAATTTGTTTTAGATTTTCATGAGAAAAATTTCATTAATTTTAGGCCGAGTCCATATCTTCAAAATAATCATAACTAGTCTGCGGATTTTTATGCGGAATAAAAATTTTCCAAGTCAACTGCGAGCAATGGAAGTTGGATTAAAATGTATTTCTTCTTACAAGAATTTTGATGCACGTGGAAAATTCGTCTTTTTCACTCATGCAATATGCCATAAATGCATAAAATCCGCAGTCCAATCATAACACAAGTCTCAAAAGCGTCAAAATCATACTCCTAAATGTCTCATAAATCGTTTAAAATGAATAAGTCTGAAGAATTCAACAATTTTGGATTTTCGGCCAGAATTATGGCATTGACATGTGCAACTTACCTGTCAAAGTCCCGTCTTTTCCTCTTCCAAACAGAATCCTGTTGAACCTCTTTATCGTCGCTCTCCAGCTGATCGGTGCTCTCATTCTGCTGCTTTGCTGAAAAAATCATTCAGCCCAATATTACCTTGCTCTGTATCTCGTAGATATGATTCTGTTTGAGAACGCCATCTTACATTTGCCATCCTGCATCTTCGGCTCGTCAGTTTCGGGCTCGATGTCCTCAGCCTGTGTGATCCAGTCCAGGTAGCCCCTAAGATCTTCTTCAATCTGTTGCTTCTCCCTGAGTTTGTGGAAGTCACCCCTTGCTTTTGCTTTTTCTCTCTCTTTGGAGAACTCTCTGCATCCCAGTTAATCGAAATTTCATCATTTATTAGTACAATTGTGGTTAAACCTACCACTAGTTGATCAAACTGTTATCAAACTGGTCTTCCATGTATTTGTTATGAAAATGCTTCCATGGGAAATGATTGAATAAATTTTCTTAAAGCAAGCTCACATCATAATAAAAGTTTTGATAAATTTTTTCGTTCTCATTAAGCATGGGTAATCTCAAAGAAGATTTATTTTAGCTAGGGTGCACATTATAACAATGCGCGGGCTGAGTCATTTATTCCACCTAAATCTATTTGTAGAATATTTAACGTGTAAAATAATGCTTTAAACGGAGACGTTGTATTTTCGTTCTTTCATCAACATGAAGAGGCTTATAACGTTTAATGTGTAACGCATAGGATGTTCTGCGCGAGGAATCACCCTTTTTCCACACAAATCCTGTTGTATCGATAAATAAATAAACCCTGATGCGAAGCAGTATAAAAACTCCGCTTTCGTGTCTGGAGCCGGCAACTTTGTTCGGAACTTTCTGCCCTATTTTCCCTTTGTTCGCGTTCATCGATTACGCGTTGCTCGAGCGCGTTCAACTCCCCCATCGATTGCCTTATCGCAAGATAGAGAGTTGAAACGTAAAAATACGCGGACGATCATGCCAGCTGACCAAAATATTTCGACGCCATCATGCATGCATCCTTATCATAAGTACGTTGCCGCTGAACTTCAGCTGAATCAGAAATATCCTAAACGTCAATTTACTTACTGATTAAAATACTCTATGAGAATGATTAAGTGTTCAAAGTCATTTTAAAAGAAATTCATTCGGATCAAAATAAAATCAGAATACTATTAAAGGTTGATGTGGACTAGGGTGGACCTTATTTTTCGACCACAAATTTTAGGCACACCCTCCCCCACCCCCCAATATTGTTCCATGTCATGAAAAAATGATATATCCAAAGTTTTAGATCAATCGGACGTCGGGAATGCGTGCCTCATCGACCGCGAAGTTTTGAGATAGAAGTAACTGCGCGCTCAATGTGATGAGTACACTGAAAATTCAAGTTAAATATTTTAAATCTCCAAAAATATTATAATTCCTTACATGCACTCAAGTACAAGTGTACTTTGTACGAATTAAGATTATTTCACATTAATTAGCCTGTCTAATTTCTGTCCGTCACCTTCCAGCTAACAAGTCCGTTTTCGCGAAGCTCATCGGGTTAAAAATATTATGCTCTGATTAAATATAACATATTTATGTCGAACGTTAATTTCTTTACTTTTTAAATTAGTATAAGAATACCAGTAAAAGAATTGGTACTTTCAATAAAATACATAAAATTTAGTATAAATAGTTATAAAAATATGATAATTAGTACTATTATAATCAATATTTTGACACAAGAAGAACATTTAGTCACAATAAAAAGTCTTTCCTTCAAATATTTCCATTCCTACAAAATTTCATGTTTTTCGCAACTTCAACGTCAATGAGGCACGCCTTTCCCTTATCCGATCAACTTCAACTTTTGCAGGAATTATTTTCTTACCCAATAGCACAATTTTGGCAAATCTCGCAAAAAAATTTCACCAAGTATAGCTAAGGTCCACCCTAATGTGAACGCTTCCTAGTATTTCATACATTTGTACACGCCACTTACCCGGACAACACACCGAGAATCAGATTCATCACGAAAAAAGCTCCGAGTATCACCATAGAAATGAAATAGATCCACTGCCATGAGCTTCCCATCGCATCTTCAATCTGAAAGCAATTTTACATTAATTTTTATCGTGACACGTTCTATGTTCAATCTTAATTCTCCAGCTTCAGTTTCATTCACCGAGTTACTTTGTCGAATGTTCTACAGTGAATTGTTCAACTTTTGCAGCAAATTATAGTCAATTATTTTGGCTTGACGAGTACCGAAATCATAATACGCAGAACATCTCGAAGCGTAAAAGCTCCTACATATTTGCACACTCGAGCGGAATTCTCTTGCTCGATCGAGGCCAGGATAATAACCAGGAGATGCTGATGCAAATGCGCGTTTTCAGAATTCATCTTACTAAAAGCGAACGGTGCAGAAACATTTATGTCATCTGTTAAGCGACTTCGATGAGACATAAAACGGATGGTTTGCGTATCCTAGTCGTAGGAGCGCGGAAATCGTCCCCGCCGCGCCGCGCCGGTTCATGGAAAACGCGTAAAGTCCGGTGATAAAGGAGGTTCTCGTGGTCACTAAACGCTTTTCGAGCTTAAGAGGTCTCTTTAGTTTGACGGCTTGTAAAGATCGTTGTTCATTTCGGAGAAATCAGAGCGCTTGACGCTAGTTGGAAATACCGATCTTTGTATCGTTTATTAGGATTCTTTATATTACTTGAAAAAATTTGTGTACGTTCTTCAAATGTTGGTTAATAAGTCTGCAATTTTCAGAACGCTGTCAATACGTGTCTTCGAAAAAATTCCCAAAGTTAGGTTTGCCAAGAGTCGCCAGATTAACCCGGCGTTGGTAAGGTGGGGTCTCACAGACCCACCGAAATAATATATTGTATTATAGAAATAAATACCTCTGTCATGAATATAAGATTAGGTATTGTTTAAGAGGCTTGTAATTTTACAGAGTGAAAACGCAGATCCACAAAATTAAATTTTTATTATTCAAAAATACTGAACACAATGAAACATCTTTATTTTTCAACGAAAATCTAAAATCTCTGGGGTCTGCGAGACCCTACCTAACTAACGCCGGGTTAAGACTTGTGTCCCCACTCTATCTTCCCCTTCTGCAACGCTTCCGCCGCGGCCCGGTCACGTGACGCGTTTCGTCTCTGACGTGGATGCGTCACAATGTCACGCGACTGATCCGGTACTGGTACAGAGAAGTATCCGTATTCCCCACAATTCATGCTCCCTCCCCTCATCTGACGACTCTGGGCTTGCCGGTATAGCGTTTGCTAGCAATTAACTTCTTTCTTCAATGCTTCTACTATTACCGCCATCACTTTGAAGACAATATTATTACTTAAAAAAATGTGTGTACGTTCCTCAAATGTTAGTTAACAAGCCTGTAAATTTTGGAAGTATAGTACGCAGTGGATTTTTTTAAAAAAATTCCCAACGATCAACTTGTATGGGAGCATCAAATTAAAGGAGGTTTAACCTTGAAGGAACATTGAAATGATTCTTACGCTGTAGAGCACTTCCGTCCAGCCCTCGAGTGTCACACACTGGAAGACTGTCAACATGGCCAGGCCGAAGTTGTCGAAGTTCGTGATGCCCCAATTAGGGCCTTCCCAGAACTGTTTGCTGCAGTAATAGTTGGGCCCAACGTTGTCGCACTGGAAGCCGCCTGGCCCGCATGGAATAGGATCTTCCATGACTGCGCCTGAACATCAATCAAACAAATACTTCAAATTCAAATTGGTCACTTCTTTCTTCCTCTTCTTCCTCATTTCTTTCAATTTTTAGCTGATTATCCTAGGTCTAAGAGGATCTCAAAGAAGAGGGTTCCAAAATGTATAGGAAAAAAAATTGGCAGAACTTTTTTCTTCTTAATTATTCTTTTTTTTTTATCTTTTACCAACATATTCGTAACACCTTCTCGGTTGAGACCAAGCACGATATAGTTTGGATCGGATTTACTTGTTTAATCCACGATGTAGTAGAACCTCGATTATACGAACTGCTGCGAGGAACTCGAGTGTTCGGTTCCTTTCTGACGTATCTGGTGTCTTGGGTATAACGAAATATTTCGTCATACACGGACTACTACTGCAATGGACATGACGACATTTTTCGTCGTGGAAATTTGAAAAAAGTCCCCATTGTGGAACGAGTCGAACAAAAGTTTATTCTCCGGTTAACAGGTTAATTGACAGATCGTAAAGGACCAAATTTTAATCTCTCTGTTACTTTATTAATGTAAGAATTAATATTCAAGCCTAGATAAATTGTAATTCCAGCAGAAACAGATACAACGGGGAAGTCAGTGTGTTGGTTTGCTTTACGATCTCATACAGGATCTTCGGGATCTTCGAATTTGAAGGATTCTATCCGGTGGCGAGGTTTCTAGGAGAAAGAGGAGCAGAAAGAACAAGTTTCCGTGAATCAGCTGTTCAACGTGGGACAGTGGAGCTCGCGTTCCCCGCGCTAAGAATAATTAGACGTTAGTTGTCGCCGTGGCTGAATCATATCTAAAATAGCGCCGGTGCAAAGTGTGTTTCGGGGTTAAACTGGGAACTCCCTCGGCCGCTGGCACCGTTTCTTCGATATTTCATTTTCCAAGGAAATTCTTCGCGACCCGCGTGCGGCGATCGATGTCCCAGCCTGAGAGGATCTTGCGTAAAGGGTGCGGTTATGCTGAACACACGATTTTCGATCGCATTCGACCCAACACTTTCCTAACGAACAATTTTCCGATACAGTTATTTTCAACTTTCTGAGACTATTAAAAGAAACACACACAGTTCTATTCCAACTCCTGTCTCCTGCATCTGGCGCGGACAATTTTGCAGAAAAATCCGCTGTCTAATGATAATCGATGAAGTCACGGACTAGAATGGACCCAGGGTCCGTGGGTTTGCTACCGAGAACTCGAACAAATGACGAGAAGCTTACCAGTGACGTTGTGCCTGCAGGTTTTGTGCATTTTTCCGGAGAACAGCTCGAGGCCGATGATAGCGTAAATAATGATGACGAACAGGACCAGCAGAGCGATATGTAGCAGGGGTATCATCGCTCTAAGAATAGAGTTTAGGACCACTTGAAGACCTGAGAACAGATAAAACGACGTAGATATTCGAGGATACGAAGGATCGGTTTACAGTTTCGCGCAAGGCCAGAGGATACGCGCGAAAACGATCGACGGTATCGCGATATCCGCGCTCGATTCGGCGTCGTCGTCGCGCTTTGATACGGAAATCCGCTTACTTGGCACGCCGGAGACCAGCCTGAGAGGTCGTAACACTCGAAAAGCTCTTAACGCTTTCACGTCGAAGCCTTCCTTCATGAGCATCGCCAACACCGTGCTCACCATTCTGCAAACAACAGACATACAGGGCAAATCAGATTGGTACGACAATGTTTATGCCATTCGCGAATTCTCCACAGTCTTTCCCCCTACTTTATTGTTGCTTTCGAAAAGACGAATATCGAGAATTGTTGTCTCTCGTACAGAAAAATTAGGAATAAATGATGTATCGACAACAACGTGTTATTGAAACGATACCAATTCAGTCGAGAAGCTGTTTTGTTTTTCATCATTTTTGTATAAAACTTTTACCAACGTAATCGTGGTTCTTTTCTGGTTAAAATGATATCAGACATGATACGGTTCGCATCGTATTTACTCGTTTAATCCACGATATACGAGAACCTCGATTATCCGAACTAATCAGAGTAACGTGAATGATCGTATAATGAAACCGTTATTTAACTACAGTGCTGAATTAAAACTTTCCTGATAAGCAGGGACTCATACCGGTATACGAAATATCGGTATTATACCGGTATTTATCGGTTGTACCTTTTTACCTTTATAGAAACCGAAATATCGATATGACGTCATACCGCTATATAAAATTACCGGTATATTTACCTATATATATACCGGTAACATTTTCGGTTTTCCCAATGAATAGGATACATTCAGGCAGGGATTCATATTGGTATACGAAATATCGGTATTTTCGTATAGCGGTATGACGTCATGCCGGTATTTCGGTTTCTATAAAGGTTATGAAGGTACAACCGAAAACTACCGGTATAATACCGATATGAGTAACGGTTACCGGTATAACTCTGTTGGCCCAATACCGGTATCAAGATTACACCGGTATTACGTCATAGGCGTAATACCGATATGAAAATTTTACCGGTATAAAGTCCCTGCTGATAAGTACAACGAATCACGTTGTATAGAGTAACTCCCACTAATATTCGGACACTCTTAAAAAGACGATAACTATTTTAATATTCCAACATAGAACTTGAATTTTTTTGAGAAGTTAGACCAATCGGTTTTGTTACGTAACGCGAAAAGAATTTTTGAAAAAATTGCAATTCGTCGGAATTGCAGAGAAAATACTAAATGTTATATTTTACAACTTTTTTGTGTGAGCTCACATTGAAAATGTAGAAAACACGTTTCGTAGATCTGTATCAATTAAACATATTCTGAAAATTTCATTAAAATCGGTCAACGTTGCAACGAGCTACAAACGTTTAAATTGCAATTTTTCACGATTTTCGGCCTTTAACTCATATATCTTTCAATGCCTGTCGTTTTTTCCCACATCAACCGATTTCGATGAAACTTTTACAATGCATATAATTTACACAGATGTACAAAACATATTTTTTAAAATTTTCAATATAGACACACATAAAAAAGTTGTAAAATGCAACTTTTAGTATTTTCTCTACAATTCCGACCAATTGAAATTTTTTAAAAAATTTCTTTTCACATCATGTACTAAATAAATTGCTCTCACATCTCAAAAAAGTTAAAAATTGTATGGTGCAATATCAACAAAGTTATCGTTTTCTTAAGAGAGTTCGCATATTAATGGGAGTCACTGTATGTCAAACACGTTTTCAAATATTGGAGATATCATCAGTGCGGATAGTAGAGGCTGCACTAAATTGTGGATTACATTATTGAAAACGATGCAAATTGTATCGTACTTGGTCTCATTTTAACCGGGGAAAGTGTCAAGAATAAGCCACTGGAAGTGTCATAAAAAAATAATTGAAAACAAAGAAGTTATGTTAAAAAAGTATGTTCCTCTTCTCGATAAACGAACTTCTCGGCCCCTCGGAGAGTACACCCAACGTTCCCAGATACGAATTTTCCACAAATATCGTGCAGGTCTCTTCCACATATATCTGGGGACTGTTATATGGTTGCTCCGATTGTTTAAAAATGTCAGAGAACCCCGCAGGAACGCGCTTTATTTTGAAAAGAGATTGCGAAGAAGCGACGTTGGCCGTCGTTGGTATTTCTCGTCGGAAGCCGGCAAACGTAGGAAGGCCTCGAGGAAACGATGAAAACCCTTTTGTTCCGCGAACTAAGCAGAACTTATTGAATAAAAGTGGACCGAGTGGGAAAGAAAACGAACAGAGAGAGAGAGAGAGAGAGAGAGAGAGAGAGAGAGAGAGAGAGAGAGAGAGAGAGAGAGAGAGAGAGAGAGAGAGAGAGAGAGAGAGAGAGAGAGAGAGAGAGAGAGAGAGAGAGAGAGAGAGAGAGAGAGAGAGAGAGAGAGAGAGAGAGAGAGAGAGAGAGAGAGAGAGAGAGAGAGAGAGAGAGGGAGAGAGAGAAGGAGAGAGAGAAAGAGAGAGTCGCGTGCCGATCCAGTGTCATCGCGAGCGCGTTGTCGACCGCGATATTGGACCAACGGGAACGTTTCCCGAGGTACAGGCGCCGATAAAACGGCACGCGATGAAATTCGAGGAGAGAAAGGGGATCACGATCGCGAAAATCCGTGCCGCGAGCACTAAACCAGCCCGGCAAGTCCCATAATCGTCGATTTACGACGGCCACGCGTTCCCTCCACGGGTCGATAAACTTGCGGGAGGTGCGAACCTCATATTCTGATCGGTCACGCGCTTCTTCTTGTAATATTAGAAACACCAAGCCAAGTTACAGCACAGGAAACTTCTTTATCATCGTGGAACCACTATTTTGTAACTTGGAATTGAAAATGTTAAAATACCTCGCACAGAGATTCGGTCAGATAATAAATTATCGTCTTTATTGATTTTTTTTTTAGAAAACTATCGATGACATCGGAAAAAATTCTTTTAGGATGTGTAGATACATACATCTTTGGACCACAAGAAGAGATTTTTTAAAATTACATTTGTTCACTTACTAATTGAATAGTGCGCAATTATGTTTAACCCTCTTGGCGTTGCAATGGTCGTCGTTTGGAAGGGAATTTAATTTTTTTTCATTTCATAAATTGATCTTAAATATCGCGGAGAGAAATGTTATGAATACATCTTACGAGCGGGTCTTCCTGCAAAATTAAATCCGCCGTCTAATTGTATATAAGGAATGAGATTAAAATTGTTGGTGCAATCGCCGCAGGACTTTTTCTCGTGTCCAGATTCCATTGGTAACGGTACGCTTTCGCGTGATTAAAGAGGAATATAAACGAAACAGGTATAAAATGCGATTGTACTCACCCTATCACTACTATCGAGAAATCTAGAATGTTCCATCCGTTCCGGAGATAAGCCCCTGGATGAGCCACGAAGCCGTAGGCGATGATCTTCATTACGCACTCGACCGTAAAAATCACAAGAAATATATACTCTATTTTTTCCTGAAACAGCAATTGAAACGTCACAATTAGACAAGATTATTTATATACCTGCTCGATAGAAAAGGATTTGGTATTTTTCTTTAAACGAATTTACTCCCCAGTTAAATTCCAATGTGCTAACGCAACGTTGATCATTTAACAGGTCGAACAATCACGTACGAGCCATTTACAGTTTCGAAAATTTGTTGACAGCTTCGTGAGAAAGCTGACGAACGATCGCAGCAGCCACGATGAATATTGAGAGCCTCCATCTGTTTTTCTAATCGAATTGATCGATACGGCACTCCTACCATCACCGCAAGGAACACTGTCGGGACAAGCTCAAGCTTTCCTGAACACGAAAGAGTCGAGTCTTCGCGGAGAATGGGACCGGACAAGGAGAAGAATAGAGAACGGTGGAAAACACGGGAAGTGGATGTATCAGAGGCAGGATGTTCGTTTTGCCAGTTGGACTGGTTAACGGGAACTTCGTCAGTTTGTTTATGTCGCTGTTTTACATTCGGATGGACGCGACAAAAACGTGTTCCCGAATATTTACAGAGACGTGCTAGGGGCAGAATATTCATTTTAACAACTGGACTCGTTAAAGTGAACGTTTTGCTACAAACAGTATTAATTTCATCCAATTCCTAGAAATCGTTCGCTTATTCCACATTTTTATATTCGACACATTTTCATTGATTGTCATGATTTTTTGTACACGATAAAGAGATCCAATTCTGTGAATGAATCTTTTTCAGACGTACCAGTAACGGGATCTTCATTATACCAACCGATCTAGTTAAAGGTAACCTTCTGCTACCTATAGTATGAATTTCATGGAATTCCTAGAAGTCGTTTGCTTGTGCCGCATTTTTATATTCAGCACAATTTCTATGCTTGTCAAACGAGGTGGAGAGATCAAATTGTACTCCTGAATGTTTGACGTGCCAGTAGCATTGTGTTCAGAAGTATACATATATTGAGTGTACATTGACACTGAAGAACCCCATTTCAGAAAATTGGTAGCACACGCCCTTCTACTCGACACTGTCCTCGAAAGGTCGCATTCAAATCCTCAGCGTTCGGGCACGGAAGTTGACAAAAATAGGTCGGAAATTATGCAACGATCCGATAAGGCAAACGCGGGTGGTATCCTTGAAGAGGTTACCCGAGGAAGTTTACAACAACATCGCGTGCGAGACAGACCGTCTACGATCGCCGCGCCGCGCCGGCGAGTGAATGTAGACGTTTTGATCAACCATCGATAAGCAGCGCGCGCGGAGGCGTACAGAACCGCGCGAGTAGTATAAACGGTCCGCGAAGCTGGCCAGTGGGTGTGGACTGAGTTTGATCGGCCATTGATCATCCCCATCCCCACCGATTTTCGACGTTTCGGGAGAGTAAATATTCCCAGACGTGGCAAACTTTCCGCGCAACGTTGCCAAACAGAGCGAAAAAACACACCGAAAAGAAAACAAACATAGCCGCGCTATCCCGGCAGATTTTTTGGACGTATTTCAAGATAATACAGGGGGTGGTGGTCCCCGTGGGCGGACGGAGCGACAGAAATCTCCAGGAGCGATAGGCCGATAATATAATGCTAGCCCGAGCCAATCGGCCACCACGGCCAATGATCGATCGATTTCGGATATTAAAAGTAATGGACGTTCCGATAGCATACTGCTCCGACGTCCTTGCTCATCCTCGGCCTCCAACTTTTCCGACCATCTTCTATGTTCTTCACTGTTCTCTATCCCTCGAGTCGCATTTGGTCCTTGCACCATGACATTCTTAGTTTTATCGCAGTCAAACGCGATAGTCGTGAGATTAGTGACTTAAAAAATGAGGCGTCAGCAAACGACCTGATAGAATTGGGTGAAATTAATATTAAATGTGATAGACTTTATTATTGCAGTGGGATGGTACAATACCGCGTGTACAGTGTTAAAGATATAAAATGGTTTTGTATATTTACAATGACTTGCATTAATATTCGGACGCTCTTAAAAAAATGATAACTTTTTTGATATTGCACCATACGATTTGAATTTTTTTGAGAAGTTAGAGCAAGGAATTTACTAATATGATGTGAAAAGAAATTTTTTCAAAAATTGCAACTGGTCGGAATTGTAGAGAAAATACTAAAAGTTGCATTTTACAACTTTTTTATGCGGGTCTATATTGAAAATTTAAAAAATATGTTTTGTAGATCTGTGTCAATTATATGCATTGTAAAAGTTTCATCGAAATCGGTTGATGTGGGAAAGACGACGGGCATTCAAAAAAATATATGAATCCTTAGATTTATTGCGGTTAGAGGCCAAAAATCGTGAAAAATTGCTATTTCTACCATCTTTAAAGGTTTGTAGGTCAATGTAACGTTGATCGATTTTAATGAAATTTTGAGAATATTAATTATAACTTTCAGTATTTTCTCTGCAATTCCGACCAGTTGCAATTTTTTCAAAAATTCTTTTCGTGTTACGTAACTAAACCAATTGTTCCAACTTCTCAAAAAAATTCAAGTTGGATGGTCTAATATTAAAACAGTTATCGTCTTTTTAAGAATGTCCGAATATTAGTGGGAGTCACTGTAACTCTGTGACTAAAGTGGTTTTTCTTAGTGGGACGACGTGCTAGGGACAACCGTTTCTTAGCGACTGACTTCGGTCCTCGCTTTCCCTTTCCACAAGAGCCCCTTATACCTAAGGTCTGTAAACCGCCCCTTAAACCTAAAGTTTTTAGAAGTGGCAATCGTACACCAATAGAAGGTAGCAGAAGTTTCATCCGAACTAGCTCAGGTAGCCAAATGAGGATCCTATTACTGGTACGTTTGAACAAAATTCAGAATGTTATTGTATATGCTCCAAGGTTAAACCGTGCAATCGAACATTGATTGATACATACAATAGAAATTATGCAACAACACAATGTTTTGGCATTAATATGATAAACGGCGCTATTCCGGTCATCAACGCCCGCGCGAGCTCATAACTTGCATGCGTGTTCCATTGCAATTTTTAGCGAATTTAGGCTGTGGATCTTCGTGCGAAATAAAAATTGTTTCCAACAATTGCAAGAAACAGAGACCATGCCTACTGTTTTCAGTGGCACCAACTTGTTGGTTTTCATAATTATATGAAAATGGTTAAAAAATGGTATATCTTTATCTGCATATGACCTCGACGATTCCAAAAAAACAGAACCGAGATCATCGGAAGGACCTGGCACATCGAAATCATAATCAAATTGGAAAAAGTGAAAGAAGCGTCTTCAAGAAGAAAGTCTGATCTTTCTATTGCTTGTTTGTTCAATATTCTACAATGACTCCGCCTTCCAAATGAGATTGACGTCAGGGCGCCTGAACGTGTCTGATCATGAGCAGCCTATTCTACTTCTTGCACATACTAATGCACAAGACTCTGACAAATTGTCAAAGCCGATTTTCTCGAACAAGAAGTGTAGTTTGAACAAACATATTTATTCTACAAGGTGGACCAGCTAATTTTGGTCAGTCCATTAATAATTGTAGAGGTCATGCTAAGTTGTACACCCTGTATACTTTCGCGTTCCGTTATCACTCTGTATAAATCATCCCTTATCTATCTAGATCACGAGATCACAAAAAGCTCACGGAATTCGGCAGTAGAGAATAAAATACCAGCGGAATGGGAAAGGAATCGTCGAATAATGTCACCAGCGCTGAAAGCCAAGTTCGTTCGAAGGAAGAGAATGCTCTCACGTCGTGCATATAGTAGACCTCGAGTAGGGGTATCATTCGATCACGAGATTCTTCGAGTTGCTAGGATCCGACGCGGCCGCCCGCACAATTAATGAAAACGCAAAAGCGGTTGAATTACGGAAACGAGGTCAAAGAGACGAGGCGACGTCGTCGGAACGCGAGGACGTCGAATACGACGACGACGACGACGACGACGACGACGACGACGACCGGGCGTTTACAGGGACATTTTTACGGTGTTTGTGACCTGGATCGGGACTCGTTCTTGGTGTCCGAGCGAGCATTAGATACCATGCATGTGCGGAACACACGGCTTTTGCCGAAGTTTCCGGTCTGGCGCGACGCATAGACTCGTTTGCTCTATCGGCTGGGAGAGAAAAAAAGCCCGGCCTCTAATAAAAGGCACCGCGCGATCCGCCTCGAAGAACGGATCCTACCTCGGCGAGCCTTTTACCCATTTTCCGGGACACGGGCTCGCTACTTTCGATTCTATCCGAGCACGAACACACGACTCCTTTCACCCTCGAAACACTTTCCTTCGTGTCCCCTGTCGGCGCTTGTCCTCCTTCGGGATAGGTCTTCTTCGACTGCTCCTCACACAGAGGAAGAGAGAGAGAGAGAGAGAGAGAGAGAGAGAGAGAGAGAGAGAGAGAAAGATAGAGCAAACGACCGCTTCGACCTCGGCTCCGATCGTTCCCCAACGAGATTCACGCCGCGTGAAAATCAACTCGGCTATTTGCGGACGAGCTGGGACGTTTTACGAGCCCGAACGATCGTAATCTTTCACCGTCAACGACCATGCGACGTGTCGTTGCGTACCCCGGTTCCCGATTCTACGACTTTCGGTGAATCGAAGCCGAATGCCACGATCACCGAACAGCCCTGGGTGGAACATGGTTTATGGCGGAAACGCCGCGATGATCGTGGCAGTGCAATTTCCATGGCAATCCTGCAACGTCTGATTAGGAGGTACAGGTCCTGGTGCACGCGGTGTATTTGTTCGGTAGTAAATGTAGCTGTTGCGGCGGTGGAATCTTCGGTTTAGCGATTGGGTATAGTTCGTGTGAATCTTCTACAACATCCTATATTAATGATATCGATTTCTGTGACGTTGTGTGGTTGTAACACATTTTTAAATCCAGTCGGGCAGATTATGTTCTTGAATTTTTTTCAGTCGTACCAGTGGTGGGATCGCCACTTTACCAATTTGTAGAATTAGCGCGAACCCTCTATTATATTCTACATTAATTGTATTGATTTCTGTGAAATCGTTTGCGACACATTTTTAGATCTGGTAAGTTTCCTACAATCGTCACGATTCTTCAAGTGAAATAAGATGCAGTGGTCAGACTGTGTTTCTGACTTTTTCAGACATACTACTTGCGGTATCGCTATTTTACCAATTGGTATAGTTAATGTGAACTCTATTTATTTAATACATCCTGTATTAATTACAGTGTCTTATATGAAGTCGTTTGTTTGTGGCACAGTTTTAGATTAAACGTATTTACAACTTTTTTTAACAAGATTTTAACGGATCATTCTTACTAGTTCTCCATATTCAGACAAAGGAGGTGTATAACCAATAATAATATCTACAACCACTCTTCAAAATGAGCCTTTCCAAGCAACTCCAGCGCTATACTGCAGATTGTACTACCAGCGGCATTCCTGGAGCCATCATTGCCGCTAATGGCGAGGCCCCGGTGCAAGACGGTGTCAGCAAGATTGAACAATTATCGAAGTTTCAGCTCGAATAAATTTCATGCCGTCGACTCCGTCAGTCGGACACACGGTTTGTTTATCGATAGCACGGGGACGGTTCGATGAACGGAATCTTCCTTCGCAACGTGCGCCCGTCTATTCTTGGCTCGATCGAAAATTTTCGGTCGAAGTTCACAGCGTGTACCGACCCTTGGAAGGCAAGACACAGCGAAAACAGAGAAGCGCAAGGCTTCCACTATCGTTCGACCAGATGGAATCTAACCGGGTCTCGTCCCGGGAGGTTAGGCTCGCGTACAATGATCGGGGGTGACGAGCAGACAGCTTCCACCCCCGTATTTCCGTCTAGCGTTCTACTTTCGTTGACGGGAAGATCTCACGTTCTGATCCCTTCCTGGATTCTTATGTGGAGGGATTCTACGTCGTTCGTAGTAGCATTATACGCTACCGGAATCTCCTAAATTTCATTCGAGTTCCGGGGGTTGATCGCGAGGTCCTTCCGCGACGCATAAAACCATCCCCTTCGAGTCCTTGCAGGTTCGAGATATCTTTATGCCTCTGTTTATCAATCAACTATTGTACGAGCTGCGGTAGCGTCAGCTGAATCGTGGCGGGAGTGGATAGACAACTAACTGCGGGCAGAACCCACTAATTGGCGGTGGGCTTGTGCGGTTCATGTCGGAGAATTTCACACCCCCGCGCACGACGTTTTAGGACGACGTTTAATTGGGCAAATAACAGAATTTCCAACTTTCACTTTCCCAGTCGTCGAGAGTGCAACACTCCTGTGCGATATTATTCGCCTTTAAGAGAATTTCAGAATGATCTTCGATAATGCTCCAACTCAATGAGAATTAGAGTAAAAAGGAAGCAATTTAGAAACGATTATGGCAGGCAGATTCCTAGCAAATCCACTAAAATCCTTGTTCCTCAATTTTCTTTTAAATATTTTTGTAAAATTGAAATTCAGCGTTTTCAACTCTAGGTCAAAACACTTATTTTGAGGGTAAGCAATTGTCAACATAAAATTGCAATGGCCGCGGCAGTTCGAATAGTCCACTTAAGATTTAACCGTCTTATTTGCTCGCCGATGAAATCTTCGAAATTCAATTCGTAGAAGAGTACACAGGCTTCCAGTCTACGTGCCTCCAGCGTTAAAGCGACACCATTAGGAATCGAATTTCAGTTTCAGACTCCCGAATGACCCGAATAGACTCCGAAGTCTTTGCAACTTCAATTTTCGCGAAGAGAAAGGAGAAGAATATTTTCTGCCCTCGTTGTGTCTTGTCTGTAGAACTGCTACGTGAGACTGATACAATAGAACGGCGTTCCTTAAACTTTTCTTACGACAGAGAAGTTCATTGAAGTTCCTCAAATTTTAAGGGAACTCCTTTGTTGTTCTGCGAGACAGCTAGATACGAACAATAAATAAAATGACATTCTTCTTCTAAATCAGAGTTAACTTATTCACTGAATTAGAGTTTCACCACCTTATTTGAAACTGTATTTGAATTACAAGCTCGTGTTAATTTTGATAATTTTTCAAAGAACGATTTTACAGTGTTTGGAGAATATTAGAATAGAAGATTTGGTACTTACCAAATACTGGTTGGTCAGATTAGAATCGCCGAACGGGTACGGAGTGTAGACTGCCAGGGCGACGCAATTCGCGAATATCGTCACGAGAATAAGCCACTCGAAAGGTCTGGAAAGTTGCGTCAATGAGAATTTCTCTGGTTAAGGAAAATGAAAATAACAGCAGGAATCGTTTCAGGCTGGTCTCGTCTTGGCCTAGCGAACTTCTCTTCAACTTTTCCTCCGATCTCTTCGTTGGGAACCGATGCGCTCGGTTCTCAGGATACTTAAGACCTCTTAAATGCAAACTCGTCGAGGAAACCGTAAAAACTTTCCTCGCAGAAATAAATAATGAAAAGAAACCTTCGATTCCACATTGCTCGATGAGAAGGAACGTCACAATCAATCAAAAAAGATGAACGATCCACTACAGTGAGTCATTTGTTAACACAGTTTCCACAGAAAAATGTATCTTATCAGAATTGTTATATGAACCATTGAATGTATATTTGAATTGCTCGTTGTTCTAACGTTCAACTGTTCTTTTGCAATGCGTTTACGTATTTTTATGATTAAAATGACACCAAACACGACACAATTTGGATCATATTTTTTTTACTAGTTTAACACTAAACCTACCACGGTCAAATGGCCGATTTTCTATTTCATAGTTATTGCAATTATAAAAACGCTTTCATAGGACATTACTGAATTGACTTCTTCATTTTAGTACATATTATAATGAAAACCGTACAAAGTTTAAGTAAATTCAATCTTCTCACTGCTATAAGGTATTTCACTTTTATATGTTTTGTGCTTGGTAGGTTTAGTCTTAATTCATAGTTGACTCCGTGGTCCGCGGGCCATCTGAACCACTTCTACTACTTTATTGAACTGACACAGTATAGAAATGGGCGGGGCTAGTGAAGTAGCTTTGTTTCCCTCTCCCTCTTTCTTAGAATGAGTTAAAGAAGGCCCAAATTCCTAAGTAGGGGTACATGGACGTTAATTGGTGAAGGAATCGATTGACTAGGAGTGGGATAGAAAAGAAGAAGTGGGAAGGATAGTGGGCAGCCTTAGGTTAAATCGTTGGTGGGTTCGGCGGTGGGGGAAGTGGAAGGAATGTAAAAAGGGATGTTTTGTGGCGGCTGAGTAAGAGAAGGAAAAGGACAGGGAGCGTTTTGTCCTAGGCTCGGTAGAGTACTCATCGGTAAAAGGCGGTCGAGGACGGTATATACAGGGTGTCCCAAAATTTCTTCAACTTCCTTAAATGGACGGTTCCTGAGGTCATTCGAAACAAAATTTTCCTTTTCCAAAATATCCGCCGCGGCTCTGTTTAGGAATTATTAACGAACAACACGGACCAATCAGAGCGCGACCTACACGCGTGAAGGCAAAAATGGTACGGCGCGCTAGCAGAGCCGAAATACGACGAAAGCCGTCCCGACCCATCGCGGTATTTCCAAAATTTCTGTACTGTTTACACTAGTGTTTTTATGACTGATACGTCACGATGTGTGGATCAACACGGACGGTTTCCGCGTATCTACGATGACGAAAGTCATGCCGGCACGCCGCACCGCGCCGGACCATCTTTGTCAACACGCGTCTAGGTCAGCGCTCCGATTGGTCCTTGTTTCTCGTTAATAACTCCTAAACAAATCCGCGGCGGACATTTTGGGAAAGGAAAATTTTGCTTCGAATAACCTCGGGAACCGTCCATTTCAGGGAGTTGAAGGAATTTTGGGACACCCTGTATAGGAATCGGTGAGGGATCAGGTAGAAGCGGGAAAGGTCTTGACTATTTATCCATCTAGTGGCAAGCGTAGAAGGCAGCCGCCACACTGTAAAAGCACTGGAGGGGACGAAAAAAAATGGAGGGAATGTAGAAGGGTGTCGAAGAAATAGCTTCGAAAAGGATACTTCCACTCGACGACGTCGATGCACATCTTGCGCACGGGATTCTTGAGGGGTAGACAGAACAGAGCCCTAACGGGCCTGTCCGGCGGTGGTTTGCCGCCCCTTCGAGCCGGCCTCTTAGGGGCGGACTTCGCGGCACCTTGGCTGGTCCCGGTATTTTGTCCCGTCTGCGACTGCGCGGTCGCCGGCTGTCCGTCCTGGGCAGTTTGGGAGTTCCGGTGCTGCCCAAGGATGGGGGGGGTCGCGGCGGTCGGCTGGCCCCCCGACAGCCCAGGGGGGCCCAACAATGAGCCCCCATCCCCCCCCGCGCTCATCGGTCGCTGCTCCTCGCCGCGATCAGTCCCGTGCTTACCACTCTGAGCTCACCTCTTCTTCTTCTCCTCCCCCTTCTCCTCCGCTTTCGCTTACCTACACCGACACCAACACCGCCTCCTCCGCCCCCACCACCTTCAATTCCTCCTCCTGCAAAGCCTCCGCCTCCTCCTCCTCTTCCTTCTACGCCCTGTCCGATCGGTGTCCCGCCCCCGCCGGCGACTCCTCTTCCGGTTCTGCACGCGTAACCACGCTCCTCCGGACCCTGCTGCCTGGCCTGCACACAGACGCCCGTGCAGACGCCTGACGACGACGACGACGCCGTTCGACGCGCTCTCTCAGAGACGCCCCACCACCCGCTGCAGCTCGCCGGCATGCTACGGCACTGGGCTCTTTCGAACCTCCCTCCGTGACCTAAACATTACACGCAACATCGTTATTATCCGCGTTGTCATCGAGACTCCGTGCGCGTGGAGACAGAGAGAGAGAGAGAGAGAGAGAGAGAGAGAGAGAGAGAGAGAGACGCTTTTGTCTCTCCGCTCTACGCTCCACGCTCCGCTTCGCTTCGAAACCAATATGGACACCCGCCACAACTCGACGCCGGTCGATATTAGTCTCGTTATCACGACGATAGACCGCTTTTCCTACTGTTCTCAGTCGTCGCCGAGAAAACGTGCAGCGGAGGAAACCTGTACCTCAAGTTGCGAGGATCACTGCGACTCTTATTGTTATCGAAATAAGGGGGTTAAACGAGGAGGAATGGTCTTTTGACACTGTCTCGGCACATTGTTTCAAGCTGTTAACGGGGAACTGAGAATTTTCAGAAAATTTGCTAAAATGTTGTCAGACATACAAGGTGTACCAGCTTAGGGAGATCGTGTTACTATTTGTTTTGTTTGTCGTTGTATAACGAAATTTCTTAGAGTAAAGTTGTACTGTTTTAAGTGCTGCATGTAATGGTCGGAAACAGTTTTTCTCAAGGCCGTCATTGTAGAAGATTTCAAGGTCACGGGTATGCTTTTTATTGGAACCTTGTATTTTTTTTGGATATGCTTATAGAGCATGACAAGACGAATCCAATGAGTATAATAACTATACCAGTCTGGTCATTTAATCTCGAGATATTTGTGTCTGAAAGATAGGATACTTGTAACTTTTAGACACAAATATCTTGAAACGGTATGGTTATTATAGTCGTTGAATTCGTTTTTGAATGCTCTATAAGGACATCCAATAAAAAATATAGGATACCATTCAAAAATATATCGGTGACCTTGAAATTGTCTAAACAGATGACCTTGAGAGAATCCTTTTCGTCGATACACCTGCCCAGTGACATTATTCAACAGTAAATGGGACAGGAATTTAGATGGCCACATTAACTGAAACACTCCGTACAGTTTGATTCTAAAAATTAAGAAAAATGTGCTAATACTACATGTACATTAGTAATATTTTTTTCTTTTGCATTTCTCACGTGCGAAAGCAATTTTAAAATATCGAGGAAACGACTTGTTAAGAGATAATTACACAATCGTAACAGTATTAACCTCCCAATAGGAAATAACGAATTAACTCATTTAAGAACCTTTCAAATTCCTTTTAATTCAACGAGTTTCATCATACCATAATATCCATTCTGATACAATAGGATTGTATTCACATCGATTGCAACACATTCATTGTTACGTCATTTCATTTATCTTACGACACATCTTTACAAGCGCGTTCATAATTGCAAAGCTATCTTATTAAAAGGTTAGAGTAATAACGATGTGGGGTGGGTCTGAAAGACAATTCTTCCAAGAAACCCACGATGTAATCGACAGTAATCAATCGTGTACTGCGTTGAGAACGAAGTAACAAGTTTCTCGGAAGCTGTACCAATTTTTTCAGAGATATCAAGGTGACCTTTAATTTTTTCAAAGTCAATGCAACTTCGTTTTAATACCACGTCGTTACCGATACAAGGACAAAAGTCCTATAATATTGAACTGACCATGAAAATATTTGTGAAAATACTCAAGGCCACTGTAATGACTTATTTTAGTGATACTTAAAATGTTCTATAATTCATTCAAAAGTTTTTTGGTACAACCAATAGATACAGAGTTATTTCAGAAAGTATTTTTTACTGACTCACCCTGTAAATATTAGGAAGTGTGTAATCGAGTGCAATGGAATTAAAAATCAATGGAATATAAAAAAATCATATCGTACTCGTTCAATGCGTCCCTTAAAATGCTATATAATTCATTCAAAAGTTTGTTGGTATTTACAACCAATATATACAGAGTTATTTCAGAAAGTATTTCTTACTGACTCACCCTGTAAATATTAGGAAGTGTGTAATCGCGTTCAGGGCCATTGAGGCCGAAAATAAACTAAACTAGCTAACATGGACTGTTTGTTGCAGCGAGCATCTTTCGGGGCAAAAACCGCAAGAACAAAGAAAAGTGGAAGATCGTCGACAAAAGGGTGCGACCCTCGACCCTCTTGGTCCAGCGGTGTTCGAACGAGGGCCATCGAAAGAAGGCGGTCGATCGACGCTTTCCGTGAATATTCTAAAGGTTCGCGAGACCAGCAATCTGTCACCGGTGACGCCTTCGACGATCGAGAGTTCGCGCTGAAAGCGATAAATATTTATAGCCGTGGGACGAGAAGTAGTTCCCCGTTTCTTGCCTCGTTAACATTTAAGGCTGTACTCGAGCCGCGAGGAACTACGTCACCCACCACCCCCGCGAGAAGACCGAATCGGAAGTTTCGGAAAAGCCGGTCGACATTTAAAAGCCGTTCGTTGTTTTCCTCCATCCTGGAACACCCATTTAGCTCCGAGATATACCGAAACGTGGACCAAGATTCAAGCCTCGAATTTCCGGGTGAAATCGTAACGAGGCTGGCCAGATTGCTGGGAAGACTCGAACCCTTGATCAAAGGACGCCTAATTAATCCAGTGTCGAAATCGGAATCGTCACTGGACCAGAAGGGACCCACGTGTCCGGAGACACAATCGAATTTCTTCATGCTAATCAATTTGTTTCTCTGCTACTTCAGTGTCTGTGCGTGATAGACTGTTTCCACTTCTCCCGACATTGACAAATTTTATTTGATGGAACATGTTTGGTCAGTTCGCGAAAAAATCGGCGAGTCCGAGGGAAACCGTAGTGAGACAAGCCGCCAGAGTTTCGGCAAGTCCGGGAGTCTGGGATTTATAGCAAACTCGCGCTATATTTAGTCAGCCCAAATACTAGAAAGTTCTACCTGCGGGCAGAGTCGAGCGCGT